>MEJB01000042.1:699345-724874 GCA_001752375.1 Rhazya stricta
GAGAGTAAGGTCGGGTGCATTAGTCCCCCATGCTCTATTTCCCACTCACATCCTTCATGGCTAGGCTTACACTCCTCTCCAAAAACTTTAGCATTTTCAAAACTTTACATTTTCCTTTAAAATTTCATTTCCTAAGCCATTCACCTTCTAAGTGTGTGAATGGCTCATGCCAAATGTGATGTAGAATTCTAACTACATGCTCATGACATGAAATGCTTATATCTGTATATATAACATAACATTCAACAAATAGTACAAGATATGAATCATAATAGCATATCATTTGACATAAGAGTGCTACAGGATACGAACACATTAACATTCTTCACAATTACACACAACAACATAGAATCTCAGATGAAACATATTAAAGCAACTAAAAGCATTCAAGTTCATTCATTTATAATGTTAATGAGATGGGAGGATTACTTACCCGGAGTCCTTTTACGTTAACGGATTCTTACTTAAGTTGTGAAATGAACTCCTTCAACCGATCTCAATGTAAGGCCTCGAAATGACATAGTTGATTACAAAAAAGGGTCTACTTAGTTCGATCGTCCCAACTTAGGTATTATGTGTTTAATTCAAAAATGTCCTTTTTTTAATTATTAATCCATTCTTGGTTCCCACATTATCAATTATCATGTCTTTTTAATATTACAATTTAAATTCCTTAGCCGGTTTGCAGCTTTGATACTTCTGCACAAATTCCAGTTAATTACTCTCAATTTTCAGTTTAAGTCTTAGTTAAATTTCTCTGAATGCATGATAGAAGCGTGGTGTAATATCAGTTAGTTGGGCTGTCTGAAATTAGGATGATTCAACCAAGATTTTCYGCTCTCAATCTTCTTTTTCTTTCTTCCTTCTTCTTGCTGAAACCTCCTTCCTATTACAGCTTTGTGTTCTCCATCTAAAATCCTATAAAATGTCTATAAACACATAGACCATTTACCCTACACAAAGCCTATCATCCGGTCAGATTCTCCTCTCCTCAATGCAACATTTCAAACCAAGTTTTTCTATCCTTTTCACCACCAAGAAAGCCCCAAAAAAAAATTCTCATTTTGGTCACATTTCATTCCAGTAAGATATAGTGTAATGCAATCACGCTAGCTCTATTGAAAACCGACAGCACCCAAGCTAGAAGTGAGGAAAACTATAGAGTTTCAGCCGGCAATTGAAGTCCTACTCTATTCTCTTATCATTCTCATTTTCTACGGAAGGAGTAGTAGGAATTTCATCCATTTCTTACTGCAAGATATCAGGCAAGTAAGCTTATAAACCTTTAGAAAGATAGTGTGAGTTTAGCATGTTAAGAATGAAAAGATTGGAGTGATGTTTATATGAATGTTGTATGTGTATATTTCGGTTATAGAAATTGAGAAAGATGCATGAATGTTGCAGAAATCACCAAGACATAAGTGACATAAGTTCAATTGCTGACTGCTTTTATGGCCGAACCGGAAATAATGTCTACCCTACGAATTATTTTATGTAGCGCCTAACAGTAGAACTTTTCCTGATTAGTCGAGTCACAGGTGAGTTCCTCCGTCTTTTAAATTGTTTTTATTTAAGCATACTCTAGATATGATTTCAAGAATTCCCCAATGCTTAATTTGAATTCCCTATGAAATGTTTTATTCCTCAAATAAATTTTAAGTTACATCTACATTAATTTTTTGAAAATTGCAAAAGTTGAATTTCTTCAAATTATTTGCGGAGCATGTCATTTTATGACCTTGATCAAATCTTATTTCTTGGAAAATTATTATTGAAACTAAATAGCATTTGTGTTTGCAAAGCTTATTCATGAAAAATGTTAAGGGAAAACTTTCGAATTATGACTGATGTACTATTATATCTACTGATTGATTTGACAAAGTTATACTGAAAAAGTTTTAGAGATTATTATTGGATTGATATATTGAATTGATGGATGGAATTGAGTAATCAATTGGCAAACTCTGAGTAACTAGTCCGGTGAGCAAAGTACTATGCTTGGCTGGTCTYTAGTATAAGTACCTCTTGAGCTAGTCAGGGCTATAGTATCAGAGTAAGCAAATCCTTGGCCAACGACTCAGTGGCTGGTGGCGGACCAGGAACAGATAGAGCAATTAGAATTTTTGCCACTGTCCTTCCAGAACAACATACAATAATTTGGACAAGCAAGACTTTTCTCATAACCGAGTCCAAGGTCACCAATAAGCTTTCTAACTTCATATGATGAATTAGGTAACTCTTTCCCTCCCAGTAATGTTTCTCTAAGTGTACACAACAAATCATTAAAAGCTTTGTTACTCCATTCATGTATAAATTGTCTAATTTTTTTTATTAGTGTCATACCGCAACTGACTTCCATAGTCAATTATATCAGGTCAGGACCAAAATAAACAGGATTTGTTGAAGATTGCTTACCATGGGAATACCAAATTGTATAACTAGTCAAGAAACCATGTTTCGAAAGATGCTTAACAACATATTCCTTACTGGAACGGCATCCATTAACACACTTAACACAAGGACAATAACGCTTTCCATCCGAAGAGGAAACATATGGAAACTCAATAAATCTGGTTACTCCCTCTAAATACTTATTACTGACTGCATTCCCTTCGTATATCCAACTTTTATCCATTGATGGAGAATTGGGGAAGATCTGCAAATTTGGCTCCTCCAACATTTACTCACTCTAAACCTGGTTAACCCCTTTAAATCTTACGCTACMAGAGAATTGGGGGAAGATGAAAAGTTTGTTTTGCTTTATAATAGACATAAAATTTATGACTTTCTGCTAGTGAAATGCCAATGATTTAGATAATCTAGTAGTTTATGGATTAATTTTAATTTTCTTGAAAAAAATAGAAATATTGATACGCAACATATTGTACTTAATATGCAATTTCCGTTTACGTAAGACATAGTCAAGTGTAATTACAATATCTAATATGCCCTTTCTGCTCATACACGACTAGGCTTCTCGACTATGGATGTTGAGTATGTAATGAACATACTTTTCAAATTCATAGGAACAAAAATTGGTAAAGTAATATTGAAAATCCATTAACTTCAAATTTATTCCATTTCATATTTGAATAGATAAATTAAACATACTGTAGCATTATACAGATACATTTCTAAAGTTTTATAAACTGATAGCATTTCAACATCCAAAATTTTCTAAAATGAGTTTAGAAATATCTAAAATTCAAAATCAGAGCAATTGGAGCCTTCAAATGTCTCATCAATGTCATCGACATAATCTTCATCAGATATATAAAACATCTCATCATAATCAGAATATTTTTCTAGTATATATTCTCCTTGGTGAAAGTAAAGATAGTCCATCTCGTGGTGGTACTCAGGTAGTAGCTCTTCAGCTTCCTCTTGGTCAGATTCTTGTACCTCTTTCGCTTGCTCTGTTCTTTGTCTTCACTTTCCACATCATCTTCATAATTTTGGGCTAGATATGAAGGGCTTGATATGCTGTCCATTTGTTCAACCCATCCTCACATTCCACAATCTAAGGCAAATACCTAAGAAAAAGGTCCCGTTGAGCAAGTAAAAAATATTGTACATCTTTACTAGTGAAATACCAACTCTAAAAGGAAATCATAGTCTCATGCCCTAATTTATCTAAAGAGAGGAGGTAGCATTGCAAGATTGAAGCCCACTTTTGCACGTTGAACTGCAAAGCATAGATTGACATCGATTTTCTTACCACCTTTGCCGGGTATGGCGGTGAAGTTACAGAATAGTGGGAGTATATAATTCCTTGTAACAAACAACATCGAATCACTGAATGTCATGGTGTCAGAAACTTAAAGAAATGAAGATCTTTGTAGTGTAGGAATGTAATTTCGTGGAAAGGATTCAGATGAAATTTGTTCGTTGAAATCAAAATGTGTAGAATAAGAGGTTATATGAAAGTCGTACAAGGTATGCGAATGGTTACCCTTGCTATGGGGTGGAAAACAACTATAAATCTAAGTAGTCGTTTCATATTTCTTATTAGATAAATTCAAGATTTAGTCATTTCAAAATACAAACATAATTTAACTTCACAATTATTTAAAATTAATTGCATTATATATTAGAATGAATGTCAAAAACTAACTCATAAGCACATTTACAAAAATTAGACAAATTTACCCCCCAATTGATAGATTCTATCTAATAAATAATTTAGATGGATTCTATGAAATGTCTAATACATCCTTTGGTTTATTGTGATTTCAAAATTAAATATGCCCTTTAATTTTATAAAAAGTCTATTTGACAACATTGCACTCCAATTGATATATTCTATTTGAATAGTTTAACGGATATTAAGAACATTCTAATATTCCCTTTAATTTATGTGAAGTAAAAAATTAGATATGCCTTTTAATTTTATGAAAGGGWCTAATTTTCATCATATTGCATCAAATTGTTCAGTGAGATAATGTGTGTATGTCTTTTGGTTTGGAATGCGTGTATATAAGTGGACATTATAGAAAAAGGACATTATGGCCTTTATAAATTATAGACCTTATACATATTAGACATATTATACGTTGTAAAGATTATGCATTTTAATTATTTTACTCTTTTGGGTTCTTATACATTAAAGACATTATGTACATTGTAGAAATTTCTATCTCACAAATTAATGACATTATAGACATTATATAAAATTATACATTATAAATTTTGTTTTTGTGTGTGTATAATATATAGTGCATTATATGTACATATAATTACCACTTCATATAAATTATGTTTGTATATGGGTATAACAACATGTATTGTAGGTAAATTAGGTAATCATAGTTACATTATTTATTCATTCAGAGAGAGCAGGTGGACATTACCAGCATATTAACATTATACATATGTATACTTGGTAGACATTATTGGCATTATTAACATTATATATATAAATTATACATGTAATTGGAGACATTATACATATTATTAATATTAATTCATTAATAGGATTGATTAAGTAGCTAAATACTAACAACATAAATGAAYAAAACCAATATCTATAATCCAAGAAAAATATTACATTATTTAATTTTATTATTAAATTAAATACACTTTTGGCAATATTTTCGTAAATAAATTTTATTAATTTTTTATTTGATAAATTAGGAGTAAAAGAATAACATACCACATTAATATAATTAGTTGGCAACCATAAAGTTAAACTTTTAACTTTAATTATCGAAAAAATATTATCAATTATCTAAAATTTTCATTCTGATATACAACTCCCGCAACTTAAAATTTTAACCCTTGTTTATACTTCCCTCCTAAGCCTAATTGATACGTATCATTAAATCACCTAGGTTATCACATTATAGGAGAATTGCTGAGTAGCTTTATCCCATCTTGTTTTCTCTTTCCACGACTTCTCTCCCTTTGCCTCTCATCCCACGACTCCTCCTTCTCTATCGTTCTTCTTCCTCTCCACTCTTCTCATAATAGTCTAATGGTGCCTAATTCATCATCCCTTGTAATAGCATCTTATTAATTTCTTCAAACTCATCCCCCAATATATTGAAAAGCATTCGTACAGAGAAATTCAAGAATTTTGAGCAGAGAAAGAGAAGAACACCCCTAAGCCATATGCAGGATTCCAATAGATCATTACAATGAAGCAACAATTTTGAGAGTCCAGAAGTAGATACAGTTTGAAGATCCGAACCAGATTGATAATGAAGAAAATCTTGGAAATGGTACATTCTACTTAACTATAGCTCATGAATCAATTTTGTACGACCAATAAGCTTTTTATTCGCTGATTAATATGTTTGCAGTAGATCTTAATGATCAATAGATACAAGAAGACCTACCAGACTTGCAGATGCTTGGAAAATATACTCAGGATAAGAGATTAACATGTTTAATCAATGTGTCGACAATGGAGAATTGGAATATTTTTGTGGGACTGTGGCAAGGAATTCAGATCTAACACTGCTTGAGTATGATGACTGGAGGTGCTTTTAGCAAGATTCAAGGATGAAATATGGAGAGTCGTAACATCACAATTTAAACTGGAAGCAAGTCAAGAGTCGTGGGTGCTTCGCCAAGTGGAAAAATATTTGAAAGTATTCAAGCACACTCTTAAATGACAATTTCTGAAAACAAAATACTCTATCAAAATTGAAAGCCAAAGATGATTCAAGGATGAAACCAGATCAATGGCACAAGTTTGCAAAGAGATAGTACTCTCCAAAGTGGCAGGTTTAGTTTCTGTAATCAATAGTTCAGTGTGAAATTGAGCATTCATATGTTTTGTATAGTTAAATACCATAACCTGCTTCATAGTGATGCATGAGTTGACACTGTTTCTAAGTGTCCTATAAAAGAAAAATCTAAAAATTGAAAGAAAGCAAGAGCTCAAATGAAGATGCCACATACATCTTGGACCATTTCATTTGCTCGAAGGATAGAACTGGAGCTAATTTATTACTGCATCCAATAGTATGTTCTCTTAATTTGCAAAACATTTCAAACATTGCTTTGAGCCACATACAAGACTAAGAGTACTTTTAGATTGCAGTTGAAAAAAATGGAAAATGTCCTAGTAGAGTAAAGATATATGTGGATTATAACAAGCACACGGATGAAATGCCAGTTAATGATCATGTTGGGGAACTACTGGTCAAGATTACATCCTCGTGACTTATGGTCATATCCCATGGCCAACTATACCACTTAACTATTAATATTATATCTATGTAGAACAAAATTCAACAAATTATGGATGAAAGAATGCATCAAAGTGGGTTTTCACAAGAGTTTGATGGCACTTCACCTTTAAAAGGCAATGTCCTATAACATATGATTGGTCCTGAAAGGAATGGTCGTGTGCATGGAATGGGTGTTGGAGTAATCCCAAAGGTGTTTCATCATAAAATCTAGAAGTTTGAAAGGAAAATGAACAAGTGAAGGAAAAGAACTGAGACCTTGACGAAAAGGTTTTGGGATTGTCTGAACAAATCGTTGCATTCCATGATAGTTCTAAAACATGTGATTTTGAACTCGAATTCAACCATTCTTAGTGCAGTAAGAAGCATATTATCTATTCCTTTAAATCGAATATATAAAATTTGTATCCATTACATCAGAGTAGTATTTGTGTTGAATAGGATGCAGAATGTAGAAGCAGTTCACGTTTGGTCAGTGATAACAAAAACTAAACTATAGAAGGTGGTTAGTCGAATACTGTAATCAGGTACCATAGCCAACTATGATTGTTGATGTCAATTTTGATTTCAATACTATAATCAATTACTTGATTTAACTATGTATTTAATTTTTTTAACAAATGATGATGGTGCTACTTTTGTATTGGTGGTGGCTACTTCTAGATCAGGACAAATTATAATGGAAACTAATTGTATTTTCCTAATTTAATTATTACAAAATATTTATTTAATTTCAATTTAGTAGCTCAGTTTAAAAATAATATTTTAGAACTATTTCAAAATGACTATTGAATTATTATTTTTTTAAAATTTATTATATATATCCCCATGTTCTCAAACATCATAATAAATAAATAAATATGTTGGGATAGTAATCATATTGTGACCTTTCGAAAATGTTGAGAAATATCTAATGATACGACTTTGAACAAAGTTTTGCAAACGATAGAGACAAAACCATGAAGGCCTTTATAAATATTATTTTATATAAAACAACATTTTCTAATGTTTGAAAAAGTAGCAATAATGTATATTGTATGATTATTCCAAATGTCATTTCAATTATATTTGTGCTAGTTATATTGTAATATGTTTTCTGTACGACTAATAGAAATGTCGTCATAAACGTGGTCATAATATATCATAAAATGATGGTAAACAAATATCGCGACAATAACTATGTTCCGACATTTGTAAGATGTCGGGGTATCACACATATGATGATGTTTGTAACTGTAGCGGAAATACAAGTTGTACCGAAAGTTACGTCATTATAAGATAGGCACAAGTGTCGGTTAAAAACCCCGATGTCAACATTATGCAAACATCATCAGATCTTGAACACAAACATTGTCATATGTCTAATATAGGGATATTTACAAATGTTGCAGCAAATATCATCTCTTGTGAAGGAACTAAATGTCYTCATAGACCCAAAATAAATGCCGCCATAGCTGTGCACCAACATTTAGTACAAACATTGGGCAAACTTAAAATGGCTATGGCTATTATGACCTTTGTCCGACGTATGCAGAAAGTGTCGTAGTAGCAATAGACCTTTTTAGACATAGTGTCAATAATTTAAAATAAACTTTCAGCGGAATCATGGAATGATCTGCTTTCTTCTTCCCAAGCAACTATGTGAAGTGGAAGCACAAAACATAATCGAGTTGAGGAGATGAAATGTGGCAAAACTGAGCTTGCTTCTCTTGACTGAGAAGAGGCATCTTTGAAACAACGCCTTGAAGTCTTAGCCACCAAAAGGAAAGGGATAACTTCTTCTCTTGAAGAGAAAGCTAGGGATTTACTACGATTGCAGAGCTCCATTCAATTCATAAGGGAATAGATTGGTAGACTCGAGAACACTATTCCTTTGCAAAAAGAAGAAAGAGAGACCGTGAGGAAGATGAAAGAGCTTCTTGAGGCAAGTCGCGAAGACTTGATGGACTTCAAAATTTTCCCTTAATGTATTTTTCTTCTCTTCATTTGTTGAGTAGTATTTGACTTTCCTTCATTTTGTTATTTATGTCTTGTATATAGGGAACATGATTTCTCCATAGAATTTCAAGTTTTAGTATCATTGTTTATCCCTAAAGATTGAATTGATAACCATTTAGACGAAACAAATTCCCACTACCATGTAATTGACTTTCCTTTAAGTGTTTTCATTTTCATAACTGAACTTAAAGTATATTTCAATTTGCCTACATATCCTAAGGGGAATTTGGAATCAAATCATAACATAATTCAAAGTAGTTTATTTGTCGTCCACAATTTTAGCTCATGCTTGCTAGGAGTAACTTGCAGTTTAAACTCTGTAGTCAAGGAGCATTCACGTCTTTATGCATAGTACTTCTTCAAGATCTTTCTGTTGATAAGGCCAACTCTTCCAACATCTTTATCGATCACTTTTTATGCACCATTTATATAAATTTCTTGCACTATATGTGGTCCATCCCACTCACTAAGATATGAACTTAGTGCGGCGGTTCATGATGATGGGTCTTTAACAGCAAGCACCATTTCTATCCAGCCTTTGTTGTGCTTCTAAGCACTTTTCGTCTAGTGCTTCTAGTTCTTGGAGTTGAAGATAAGCATTTTCTTCTTCATTAATTCCTTCAATTGCGATCCTTAACGAAGGAATTTTACATTCAAGAGGCAGGACAGCTTCTACCCTATACATGAGTGAAAATGTTGTTGCTTGTGCAGGAGTTCTACATGTAGTTTGATAACCCCAAAGAGCTTCTCCTATCTTTTCATGCAAATCTTTTTTCAACTTTGCTACAACTTTCTTCAGCAGGTTGCAGAGTGTTATGTTGAATGCTTCGGCTAAACCATTTGCAAGAGCATTATACATTGACAACTTGTATCGCCTAAATTTGAATTTCTCACAGTGTTTGTCCATCAAACTATTGAGGAAAGGCTTCCTATTATCAGTGATAATATAACATGGAATTTCGTTCTTGTAAATAATATTTGCCCGAAAAAAGTGGATGACTTCTTCCTTTCCCACTTATTTCAARGGTATAACCTCTGCCCATTTAGAGAAGTAGTTTGTCGTAGCTAGGATATATGTATGTGGCCTGAGCAATAAATGAATTGTGCATTTACTTCAAAAGGATTTGGTCAAAAGCATTGAGTGTTCCACATCTTGATATGCTTGAGTTCCAAATTGGTGAAACACTTTCATGAATGGAAATGATCTTTCCCCCATCATTTTTTCATAGTTATGGTGCATCTAATCATCCATTTGGCAACAAAAGCAAAGTTAGCAGGTCCAGTGAATTATCACTAGATGCTCCCAATTGAGAAGTACAATCCAGATCTGTACTAGACTATGTTCAAATCTATTGCACATAAACTGCCTAGGTTGACTTTCACATGGTGTTTTAGATATTCCAATGCATATGTTAATGTTTGTTTCACTATACAATAAATTACATGGGTTGTTATCTTGTTTACATGTAAGAATGTATATGTTATTCTCCAGGAATTTGATAATAAGTCAGCATGTGAATGATAATCATTCTCAACAGTTGTACTCAACTATGTTCTAGGAAATGATATATTATTATTATAACTACAATCTGACTTGGTTACCAATACTTAGGCACATTTAAGGGATATGTGCAGAATAGAAGTGATCCGGAGGGATCAATTGCAGAAGGTTACATAAAAGACGAGTCCATAACTCATTGCGCAATGACATTTTGAAGGCAATGTTGAAATGGGTTCAACCATCCATCGATAAATGATGATAATTTGGAAAATAATAACACAGAGGAAGAACCTTTCCTTGTAATTCCCAGTTATCCAATAGGAAAAGCTCATAATGTAATTTTTGATGACATTACACTGATGCAAGAACATAGAACTATCTTGTACAATTGGACTCAGTCTCTCCATTCATTGAGTAAGCATGTTAATTACACACTCATCAACTACCATTTATTATGCTTTGTTCAGCTCTTTTTTCTTTTTTTTTTTTAAACTTGTATGTCAAAAAATGTGTTGTTGCTATTATTACTTAATCTCACCCTTAATCATATTAAGGAAGCACATGTGTCACATCAAGAGGTCAAAACGAAATAAAAATCATAAAGCGTTCGATTACAAAATATGAGATAGAAACACCATAAAATGTGACTTTCACTACTTTGTTTTGTAATCATGTAAATCTAGCTTTACACACATTGTTGAACTAGTCTTACCATAATTATGTGCTATATACTTTGCGTAATATGAATCATGATTAATTTACAAGTTTCTAGGTTGATCGATATGAATATGCCTCGAGTGAATATTCATATTAACTGGCTGACCCAAAGTCCAAGTAATTTTGTCTGAAGATTTAAAGGATACATTGTAGCAAGTTTTAGATTCCATACTAAGGAAATAAAGTTCCGGAGGAAAACTCAGAATAGTGGAGTGCGTGTCACAACAGCCGTGGCAGAGTTGAATATTTTTATGTCATAAATGATATAACTGAACTGAATTATTACAAATGCTTCAGATTTGTGATGTTCAAGTGCCATTAGGCGGATGTGGAGATGATGAAAGGGCATCAAGAGAGACTGCTTTGGATTCACACTTATTAATATGTCTAGATTAGTACATATGGGTGCAAGGACCAGTGGCGAACCATTCGTTGTTGCATCATAGGTCAAACAAGTCTTCTATGTGTAAGACCCATCACAAAAGAAGTACCAAAGTTGTAAAAAGTAGGCCATATGACCTTTTCTAAATGGGGATGAGGTGTTGATTGCACCAAATATCCCACTCATGGGAGGCTGTGGAAGAACATAATGAAGCCAAGATGGATGTCATTTAGGTTTGAAATGATATAGATAGCACACAGGTGGGTGTTCAAGAAAATGACGAGGATAATCCAACTTTCGAGGAAGAACTATAACACATTACTCACAGTAGTAGTTGAGAGTTATACACAACAACCATATTCGACTATGATGCGCTATAAATCTATACAAGGAAAATGTTACATGTCACAGTTGTTCAAATTATGAAACTATTGTGTAGTTCAACCGTCCGAATATCATTAAGTCAAATGAAAAAAAAAAAAACAATGAAGTACAATGAATCAAGTGGTTCATACATTAACCTACTTCATAATCATCCAGAATAGTCGACTAGGCAAAAAAAATAAAATACAGATCTCGCACAATCCAGGTCTATACGTGATATCAAATTTTAGTCTAAACTGAAAAGGTAAGTAATCCTAAATTAGTAAGTAAACAAAAATCTCCTTCATTGAAGCAKTAATTTCGAAAATTACCCTTTCTTATTCTTCTCCCTCACTGTCAAAAAGCCCTAATTTTGAATGCCCCTGATTTCTTCCCTCTCAATTTCTCCCTCTCAAACCATTTACATTGCATACATGACTTAATCTCTTCTTGGACTATAATAATCCGTCATCGAGAACATCATAAGCCCAAACTAAGGTACCTTCCCACAAGATTCATGAACCACTAACAAAAGAAGAGAAAAAAGCTTTGAGGTAGATAATGCCTTTTGAAGACAATGAGAAAACCAAGTGTAAAATATTGAAGCGCAAGCCTGCTGACAACTCGAAGCAATTCTTATGCAAACATTTTAAAGAAATATTTAATGAGGATCTTCGTTGCAGAGATGTCGTACATGGTAAAACATCGAACTTTAATAAGTTAGAGCATCCATTACTGAAAAAATTGCTCCAATTTCAATAGTGGACTAAATTATTTGAAAATGATTTGCATTTTGAAAGTTTAGTTGGACTATTTTATTCAAACATGTGGAATGAATTGTATGAGAAAATAATCTGGTCATTCATTCTTGGTTTTAAGGGTTTAAAATCATTTTGGATACAAGTATTGTTATTGAAACTTTTAGCTTAACTTATGGGGCTTTTACATTCAGGACGTTAGTGAATATGATAGTGATACAATTAGTATTACTAAGGAAGAACATTACATATTTCTTTATGGAAATCCTACGAGACCTTATTTGAACAACATGGATATAAATGCGAAATTTATAGCTCTAATTGTTGCTCAGTTTGTTTAATGTCGATTGGGAAAAGAGAATGCAATCAAGGTGTGAAAAGATGTAATTGTACAAAGTTTTAATCCAAAGGGATTAATCCACAAGAATAGTTAAGCCTTAATCTCTGATGGCATTCTGACTTACAAAGTTTTAAGGTGTGAAAAGATTAACTTTAGGGCTATGTTTTTGTTTAACATTGAGCTTGCTCTAACCAGCAAGAGGAAGCTACCATATGGTTGCATATTGACCAAGATATTTGAGCACTTTTAAGTTGATTAGATGATGAGTCATCTGTTTTGAGGAAAGAATACATTGGGACAAGAAATATTCAAGCAATAAGATCAAAGAGAAAACGAACTGGACTGCAAGAGGATCATATTTTTGATAGTGGTGACATTYCTGGTGTTGAGATCATTAGGGTGAGCCATCTGATTCAATATCTGCAGGTTTACTTTCCAAACTCGAGGCGATTGAAGCTAGAGTAATGAACATTGAAGGCAAGTGTTGAGAAGGTAGAAGACAAGCAAAAGATTTCTGTGAAAAGTTTCAAAAAATTCAAAAAGAAACTGAATGAAAATTTTAGGGAAATCAAAGAGATGATCAAACAATACATGCCTACCGAGCTACAACCTTAAAATGTTCAGAGACAACCTCAGAGCATGAAGAAGAAGAGGAAACCCAACCGAAGAAAGACTGACTGCCTGGGAGAGTTTATGCATTTCTCTTATTCATTGTTCAACAATGTTTTCTATCTTTATTCCAAGCTTTGTTGATTACTCTAGATGATTATTCAACTAATATCTTTTGATTACTTTGCAAAATACTCTTTTATGGAATATGATGCATTACAGTAATATATGTAAACTAATATCATCCACAATTTGCATAGTCAAATGTCATAGTTGACTATAATGGTCATATTAAAAATACATATATCACATAGTCAGCAGTGATAGTTGCCTATTAGTAAAATTGAATCCTAAAATTTTGAGAAAAAATATATAAAATAGAAAATTATAAGCCAACATATGATAAGAATGTCATTCGCAAAATTTGTTTAAATTTCAATATTACATGACGTTTGCAAATGTCGTTTAGTTAAGTCTTATCCCTACTAAAGATCAAATGTCATCCACATATGTCACCTCAAATTCTTATTTATTATGAAATTTCCGCTCATCGCATACAATGTCTTTACGCCATAACATATTACAAATGATGTATGTAAATGTTGCCTAAATGTCACATATCCCGATGTTTGAAAAATGTCATACAAATGTCATCATATCTATTTTTATCGCGACGCAAAGTCAAATATCGTTAGCATATGCCTCAAATTCTTATTTAAAATGATAGTTCTCCATACATATACAAAAGTCGGCATAAAATGTATATATGCCCACACATATAGCAAATGTCATTTGTAAATGTTGCATAAATTTCACATAGTTCATCATTTGAAAAATGTTGTACAAATGTCGGTATATCCAACCTTATCCCGACTAAATGAGAAATGTCATTTGCATATGTTGCCTCAGATTATATTCTATTATGACATTATAATCAACATACAATAAGTGTTGGAATACGTTATGTTTAAACATACCATGGAAATGTCACATGGAAGTGTCGTCTTGAGTAAAAATATAATGTTGTTTGCCCAAAAGTTTCGAAATGTTGTGATAGATAGTAGTATGACGACCTGTGTACAAGTGTCGTTATCAAACGTCATCTCAAGTATATTTATAGATTGGTTTATCAAGTAGGCCAAGTATCCTGTCTACCCTTCCTCAATAACTTCCTAGCTTTAATCCRTGAAATGATTGGATTTCTAGATTTATGCCTTACTCTCTGTAATTGTACTATATCCTCTACCATGTTGAACTTAACTATTCTAGTTCTACAATCAAGGTGTGTGCATGATGTCGTGACAACCAATCCATGCCTAGTATTACATCATAGATCTCTAAAGGGTAGTACTTTCAAATCTCCAGGTAGTAAAGTTTCCTCCATGTAAAATTCACACTCGTGATATACTATATCAGCAATTAAGGTTTCTCCTACAGGAGTACTTACTAAGCATTTACTCGTGATTGTCAGGTGTATGACAAAGTGTGATGGTACGAAAGAATGAAAAGGTCCAGTATTTACTAAAATATGAGCTTCATGAATAAAGATTAATAAAATACCTTCTACCATGTTGGAGTCTTCCCTCACGTCCCTCGTTTCCATTGCAAATACCCGAGCCTTAACTGGAGGCCTTCCAGGCCTGATCGCTGGTGATGCTCGAGGTCCTGTTTCTCTAGCTCCCATATTTCCCTATAGAGGATTGGTCTTTTGTGAACCTCCTTATGCAAAGTGCTAGAAATTTTACACAAAATACATTGGTTGTTCTTCCTTAGACATTTTGTTTCTCAATATCCTCATCTGCCTTAGTATTTACAAGTGAAGTTAGGACACTAGGGTGGCCTGGCAATATTTTTACCTTTCTTGGGGTTGCCTGGATGGCCTTGCCACTTTCTTTAATTAGGCCATTTTAGAAAGGAGCTCCCTTGCACCAAACTTTGCCTTCTTATTTCCAGCATCTTATCACTATTTTAGTATAGATAGCGATTTCCACAATAGTATTATAAGTGGTAGGTGGGATTAGTGCCAAGACTCGCTGCAACTCGAGTTGTAAGCTTTTGATAAATTGTTGAGTTTTGTTTTCCTCGGTTATAATCAATCGTAGAAAATACTTGGATAATATTCAAAATTTATAATATTCAAAATTTAGTGACATTGACTAACCGTCATGATTATTTGTTGTAAGGTCTAGAATTCATCCTCCCCATTTTTCTGGATCCATAGAGGTATGAATTCTTTCTCAAACTCCTCCGCAAACCTATTCTAATGTATTGCATTGCCTTACCTTTCCTAGATTTCTCAGGTTTAGGCTTACCATTTTGGGGCGGGTCCTTTTAATCTGAAGGCTACAAATGTGACTTTCTTTTCATCCATATAGTGTAAAGTACAGAATATCTTCCATTTGATCTACCCAACTTTCTGCCTTGTCTTTCTGTACCGCTTCTCCAAAGAATTTTGGAGGTTGGAATTTCAAAAAACCGCTGAAACACCTCATCTTTCTCATAAGGGCCATTCCCATCAAAGTTGTCATCCTACCAAGTGCACGTGCTACAGTCAGCTCTTCAGTTGGAATTGATGCAGTCTGTCCGGAACGATWTGGGTCATCCCTATGCTCAGTTATATTTGTGGCTGCCCTGTTAATATGTGGTCTTCTCTTGTCTCAGGTACCATTTTCTGCTATAAAATAACTTAAAACTCTGCAATTAAATCTCATAACATTTAAAGAATCATGTAGTCACGCTACGCTATTTTGTCAACTAACAACACTTGCACAAAATACTTAAACAAGATTAATTCTAGAAGGATAGAAACTCCTCAAGCTCAATTTTGACTCCTACCTCACCTTATTTATACAACATAGACAAATTAGCCTTCTCCAATGAATTTTGAAGCTTGGAATTTCTAAAATGGTGAAACACATCATCTTCCTCACTCTATTCCACTGGTCTTGTAACCCCCAGATTAGGAACCTTATCCTAACTCGAGAATGTTACATCATTCCATTCGAAAATAAACAACTATCATTTAAAACTCGACATTTATTTAAAAAATGAAAACAGCGGAAGTCTCAACAATTTAGACCGTTCAAAAATAATATATATTATTACATAAATCGATTCGAAAATCAGTTCCTGAGTATCATAGCTTGCCCACAAGTGACCTCCTCACCCCATCTGGTTACACATCATCTGAAATGAAACATAAGGGAAAGAAATGAGCTAAAAAGCCCAGTAAGTAACCTCATGTATGAATGCACGAACATGTCCTATATATCACGAAACTTTAAGATTTTGCCTTTTTAAAAGAAAAACTTTTCGAAACATTCTCTTTTCAAAATTCCTTTACAACTTTCCTTCAAAATTTGCTTACTGTAAAAAGATTTGATTTCCTTTCATTCGTGAGCTCACTAGAGTGTAACGCCTAGCCACTAAGCTATGCAGTGGGCCATCTTATTTGGAACCCGATTCCATTCCTACCGATAGAACCGCAAAGAGGTTAAATTTCATTCTTTTAACTTCCATACTTTCACCTTCAAGGAGGTGAAAATAACATTCTTACCTACCCTCCAAGAGGGTACGGTCGGGTGCGCCGGTCCCCCACGCCTCATTTCCCACTCACAGCTAGTATACACTCCTTTCTAAAAACTTTAACATTTTCAAAAAACTTTAACCTTTTCCTTTAAAATTCCATTTTCTAACCCTTCACCTTCTATGTGTATGAAAGGCTCATGCCAAATGTGATGTAGAATTCTAATTACATGCTCATGACATGAAACACATACAACCTTATGTAATGTAATGTTCAACTAATAGCACAGGATATYAAAACACAATAGCATATTCTTTAACATAAAGATGCTACTAGATACGAACACATTAACACTTTTCACAATTACACACATCAACATAGAATTTCATACAAAACATATTAAAGCAATTAAAAGCGTTCAATTTCATTCATTTATAATGTTAATGAATGAGAGGATTACTTACCCGGAGTCATGTATGTAAACGGYTTCTTACTTAAGTTGCCAAGTGGACTTCTTCAATCGATCTCAACGTAAGGCCTCAAAATGACCTAATTGATGATAGAAGGAGGGTTTACTTAGTTCGATRGTCTCAACTTAAATATTATGCGTTTAATCCAAAAATGTCCTTATGAATTTATAAATCCAAATTTAGTTCTTGTATTATCAAATATTACGTTTTAAGGGTACAATTCGACTCCTTAGCTCGGGTATAAACCTAACTATGTTCTCCCATAAATTCACTTCAAAGCATATTTATTTACAAGTCATACAATTTCAATATTAAGTGTTAGCATTTCACCTTAAAATTCACGATATTCAAATGCTGCGGGAGCGGTAATGGATTCCGAAACGTGCGTTCAAGCAACGCGCACAACGGCCCTAGGTGTTTGGGCGTCAGCAAGCCTGGGGGCCTGGTGCTGCTAGGCAAGCTTGGCGTTGGGCACTGCTGGGTTGCACCAGGAGTAAATCCTTGGCACACGAACAGAGTACCTACTAGAGTTGAGCCATGCTGGGCTCTGCTCCGACGTTGTCCCGGCAAAGAAACCAGTTTCTGCTCAAGCTCCCTGCGTTTGGTTGATGACAAGGGACAACTGGAGACGCGAGCAGCAAGGACAGAGCACCAAAATGATGGCCAACTGCAAGGTTTCAGCTTCAGTTCAAGGGGAAAAATTCGTTGAGCAGAGGGAGAAAAATACAGCGGCAGCAGATCTAGCGACGGCGTCGCGCAGATCTGGGTGCGCCAAGTAGTAAACGGGTAACGATAGCAGGTCCGGCGATGGTGTCGTACAAATCTGGTCGCTTCCACAGCGAAGGAGACGACGGTGGTAGATCTGGCGACAGCACAGATCGATCGCTCCTACCGAGAAAGAAAAATAATGACGGCTAGCTTGGCGACGGCGTCGCATAGGTCCGGTCGCTCTTACAAAGAAGGAGAGGAGGAAGATGACTTACCGGATCTGGTAGGCGCGGTTGCTCTGGTCGAATGTCCGCGAGTCAGTTGAGCGGAGCATAGCGACTGTTGGGCTAGCGCTGTGACTATACGAGAGACGGCAACGCCTCCAGATGAGCAGTGACGGTAGCGATGGTGCGTATCACCGATCGGACTGCGATCGGTAGTGACATCGATAGAGAAACGAACAGAAGAGAGAAGGAGAAGCTAGGAAAAAGCCACGACGAGCAGCGTCGAGCAGGCGCAGAGGGGAAGTGACACGATGACTGTAGCGGCTTAGGGTTTCCCGTGAGAAGAAGATAAATTTCTTTAGTGTTTTTTCTTTTTCTTTCTTTTCTTTTCCTTCTTTTTATTTTCTTATATATTTTCTATTTCTTTTCTTATAATTTTATTTTGGGCCGCAACTCAACCCGTCGGGCCTTTCCACCCAAATCTATCCAAAACTCGTAAATTAAACGTAACAGGATTCCTTTTGATAAAAAGCCCAACTTCCGAGTGGTTAATAAATAGGCCCACAAGTCGAGCCGTTAACCAACGATAACTCTTATTTGACACGAACAATATTTCCACACCTATTAAACGTGCGATTTAAAAATATTAATCATATAAAATGTCCAACCTTAGTTGGCACACGAATTTCACATAAAATCAAACAAATTTAATAAAGAAAAAATTCGGGGTGTTACAGGTCTAGATGACCTTCCCTTAAGGGCCATTTCCATCAAAGCCARCATCCTACCAAGTGCATGTGCTACAATTTCTTCAATTGGAATAGGCTCAATCTGTCTAAAAGGATTTGAGTCATCCCTATGCTCAGTAATATTTATGTCCTCTCTACTAATATGTGGTCTTCTAGTGTCTTAGGTGCCAGCTTGTACATACTAACTTAAAATTTTGCAATTAAATCTCATAATACTTAAAGAATCATGCAATCATGCTACATTATTTTGTCACCTATAAACACTTGCACGAAATACTTAAACAAGACTTAACTCTAGAAGGGCAGATACTACTCAAGCTCAATTCTAACTCCTACCTCACCTCATTATACAACATAGATAAAATCTCTATGCACACCTACTCAAAAAGTCAAGCAGGTCTACACATAATAATATGCCAAGCAAAGCAACCCACTCTTAGCCCATCTAAAGCCTACTGGGATGGCCTATGCAATGGTCTTGCTAGATAATCTGGCCATGGAGGCCACTATGTGGCCTTGGGTGTCTCTTAACCTGTCTATCAAGCCAAGGAGGCCACTGAGAGAAGCCACACCTTCGTCTTGGATTAGAATATACTTTATCTCAACCAATTCAAATCACTACAAGAAAGGTAGAAAGAAATTACATACCTTCTAAATATGATCGTTCTTTCACGGATGAAAAAGCCATAAGTTTTCTTATAGGCTCAGTCCTAAACGAAGGAGAATCACAATGTTCGAGAGATTACGACCAATGAATAAGCCAATCCACTAGAGGGTGATATATTCAAAGCCCAAGAGAAAGTAGTTGAAGTTTAAAAGATGCAGAAGAATATTTGCCGTCTTATACCATCTAGGATGAAAAGCCAAACAACCTTATAATAACTTGTGGGAAATTGCTAAAGGCCGKTAGTAAATACAGAACCACAAGAAGATGACATTGGAAAGAGTATGAGTTCTTCATTCCATATATAACCAATGATAAAAAAGGAGTATGGATGTTAAAGATGCTTTACCAGAACAAGAGGAAGGAGTAAAAGCTCTAGTAGATGAATTGAAGGAAGTCAATTTTGGTGATATCGAGAATCCTTGCCCAATTTATGTAAGTGCACTTCTCACGCCTGAAGAAAAAGAAGCATATGTGGAACTTCTGAGTGAGTACAATGATACTTTTTTGCTTGGAGTTACAAAGAGATGCTAGGATAAGATCCTATAGTGGTTCTTTATCATTTGGCAATAAGAAATGGATTGTGTCTTGTTGAGCAAGCTCAATAGCGTTTCAGACCGAATTTGGTGCTATTGATCGAGATTGAAATCAATAAATTGATAGAGGCTATATTTACCTGTGAAGTAAAGCATCCTACATAGATTTCAAGCATTGTCCCAGTTAAGAAGAACAATGTGCAGATACGAGTACGCGTAGACTTTAGAGATCTCAACAATGATTGCCTTAACGATGCCTTATCTCTTCCAATTGTTGAGCTGATGGTAGACGTAACCACCAGTCCAGAAGCTTTGTCATTTATGGACGACTCTTTTGGTTACAATCAAATTTGAGTGGCACCTGAAGATGAGCAGTTTACTATTTGCGACACCCTAAAAGGTGTATATTGCTATAAGGTCATGGCTTTCAGCTCGAAAAATGCTGAGGCAACATGCAAAAGAGCGATGTGGAATATCTTTGATGGCATGTTTCATAAGATTCTTGAGTGCTATATGGATAACCTTGTTGTGAAGTCTAGAGAAAAGGTGGACCATTCGAAAGATCTAAGAGTGCTATTTATGAAGATATCAGCTAAGAATGAACCTTTCAATATACTCTTTTGGAGTTACATCTGGGAAGTTTCCTAGTTTCATAGTCCTCTATCAAGGGATAGAAATCGATCAATCCAAGAAAGATGGAATACTAAAGATGCAAGAACCACAAAACATCCATGAATTGAGAACTTCAAGGGCGACTGGCATATCTTCAGAGGCTTATATCTAACTTAGCTAGAAGATGTCAAACTTTTAGTCATCACAATTTAAAAAAAAAAAAAAAGGTACACCATTTGAATGGGATGAACCCTACAAAAACGAATTTCAAGCTATAAAGTTGTACTTGATAAAAGCAAATGTATTGGCAGCCCCATTCCTGGAAGGCCGTTGATCCTCTATATTATTTCACAACAGCGACCTGTGAGGGTATTACTCGCACAACAAAATATAGAGAGAGAATAATGCTTTGTATTACCTTAGTAGAATGATGACGCCCAATAAGCTCAAGTACTCACCAATTGAGAAGTTGTTGGCCCTAACATTTGCCATCCAAAAGCTGACGCATTATTTCAAAGCTCATATTGTACACTTGGTCTTGAAAGCAAATCCTATCAAGTATGTTATGTCAAAATTAGTCTTGTCAGATCATTTGGCAAGATGGTATTTGCAATTGTAGTAGTTTCAAATCATATAGTGCCTAGAACATTTGTTAAATAACGGGTTCTAGCAAATTTCTTAGCTAACCATCCGATCCTTGCTTAATGGGAATTAACTGATGATTTACCTTATGAAGATGTACTTGCCATCTATATTGCACCACCTTGGAAGATGTACTTTGATCATGTTGTAAAACAAGAAAGAGATAGTGTTGGAGTTGTATTTCTCTCTTCTGATGGAGAGATTTTGCATACTCGTTCATTCTATTGTTTAAATAACATTGTTGAATATAAAGCACTTATAATTGGACTCGAGACAGCTGTAGAAGTGAGCCAACCTCAAGTAGATGTTTATGGAGATTCCAAACTGGCAGTGAATAAACTCCTGGGGACTTATGAAATAAAGAAGGTAGAGTTAGTTTCGTATCACAAGTATGCTTATTAATTCAAGGAAAAGGTTCCTGATACGACTATTATGCATGTACCAAAAGAAAGAGAAAATATGGGTTGCGCTAGCATTTCTCACATCAGCATTGGCTTCCCCAAGTGAAGAAACAACAATCATAGTATGTCAGAGATGGGTTGCTCCACCACTTGTTTTCGTGAAAGATGATGAGGGTGAAAGTACTGAGATTCACGTCATTTTCACATCTAAGGAGGATAAAGAGGATTGGAGATAGCAGCTCATCGATTGTTTCGTGTATGGTATACTTCCAAAAGATGTTAAGCGAAAGACAAATATCTAATGTCATGCGCCTTGCTTTATCTACTATAAGGACACGCTGCACTATCGTTCTTTTGATGGGGTGTTCCTATGTTGTCATGGTGAAGATGAAGCTATCAAGCTTTAGAAGAAGCACATTCCAGAATATGCAAACCTCACAAGTCTGGCCCTAGGTTACACTTTCTCATAAAAAGAATAGATTATTATTGGCCAACCATGGTGAATGATTGTACAGATTATGCACAAATATGTAGCTTTGGTAATTTCATGGGAACTACATCCATCAACCTCCTGAGTCGCTTCATCCTACTGTGGCATCTTAGCCTTTTGAAGCATGGGGACTAGATGTTGTTGGCTCACTACCGAAGTCTTTTGGTCAACACACATATATCCTAGCTGCAACATATTACTTCTCTAAATGGGCAGAGGTTTTACAAGCAAAACAAGTGAGAAAGGACAAAGTCGTCCACTTCTTTTGTGCAAATATCATTTACAGGTACGGAATCCCACATTATATCATCACTGATAATGAGAAGCCTTTCCCCAACAGTTTGATGGTCAAATTCTGTGATAAATTCAACTTTAAGCAATACAAGACGTCAATATATAACGCTCCTGCAAATGGTTTAGCCAGGGTATCAACATAACACTCTGCATCCTACTGAAAAATGTTGTAGCAAAGTTGAAAAAGGATTTGCATGAAAGGATAGGAGATGCTCTTTGGGCTTATCAAACTACATGCAGAACTCCCACGTAAGTAGCAACATATATACTTGTATATAAGCTAGAAGTTGTCCTGCCTCCTGAATGTCAAATTCCTTCATCGGGGATTGCAATTGAAGAAAGATTTAGTGAAGAATAAAATGCTCATCTTCGACTCCAAGAACTAGAAGAACTATATGAAAAGTGCTTAGATGCACAACAAGAGGCTTCAATGTTYTTAAGCTCAACTTGCTAAAACTTTCAACAATAAGGTCCATTGACGATCTTTTCAAGTTGGAGAAATGGTCATTGCTATTAAAGACCCATCATCATGATCCATTGAAATATGAATAATCTTTATATCTAACTGGGATGTACCATATATGATACAAGAGTTCTATACAAATGGTGCATATAAACTAATCGACAAAGATAGTGTGAGAGTTGACCCTATCAACAGAAAATTCTCAAAGAAATACTATGCATAAAGACATGAATGCTCCTTGACTTCATGAGCTTAAATTGCAAGTTGCTCATTCCTTGCATGAGCTAAAATTTTGGACGACAAACAAACTACTTTCAACTATGTTATGATTTGATTCCCAATTCCCCTAGGGATACGTAGGCTGCTTGGAAGAATTTCCAGTTCAGTCACCCCTCCTAAATAAAATATGTTTTTCCTGGAACCATGTTATGACTTGATTGTCAAAATTGAAACTTTTAGATACGTAGGCAACTTGAAATACACTTCGAATTCAGTTATAAAAGGAACACTTGAAAGAAAGTCAATAACATGGGATTGGTCATTTGTTTCATCTAAATAGTTATCAGTTCAATAATTAGGGACGAACAATTGATACAAAAACTTCAAGCTGTAGTGAGAAATCATGTTCCTTATATAGAGACACAAATAACAAAATGAGGGAAATTCAATTACTAGTCAGCAAACTAAGAAAAGAAAAATACATCAAGGGATAAGTTTAAAGTCCAACTCTTCGCGGCTGGCCCCAAAAAGCTCTTCCATCTTCCTCATGGTCTCACTTTCTTATTTTTGCAAAGGGATAGTGTTCTCAAGTCTGGCAGCTTGTGGATGGATTGGAGCTTTGCAATCGTAACAAATCCTTGGCTTTCTCTTCAAGAGAAGAAATTATCCTTTTCCTTTTGGTGGCTAATACTTCAAGGCATTGCTTCAAAGATGCCTCTTCTCAGTCAATAGCAGCAAGCTCAGTTTTGCCACATTTCATCTACTGAACTTGATTATTCTTTTGTGTTTCCACTTCACTTAGTTGCTTTGTAGAAGAAGAAAGTGCCTCATTTCTTGATTCCACCAAAAATCTATTTGAAGTTGTTGACCTCCCCAAGTTGAATTGTTCAACACTTTGAGAGAATACATTTACATGACTTTCCAACGGGGTAATATCCACATTATTACACATTTCATCAAGGATTTGGTCAGAATCACCTTTAACGGAGGACATTTACTCAAAATATGTGGTGCGAAAAATCTTATTTCTTAACTTGATCCACAGCATAGATATTACGTTTCGACAACAACCTTGAATCACCAGTTTAGAATGAAAATACTGATGGAACTGGCATGGGTGGTTGATAGTGGAACTTAAGCACTTTCAATAATATATCCTCATTTGTGGCTTCAACAACATTATCCTCTTTTGATTTAGACGAGCTACCAACTTGCTTGGCTAAGAGCTCAAAAGCAAATGGGCCACCCACTGAACCTTCACTTTGTATATCCATTTCAAGAATTTTTAAGACTTGATCATTGAATTATCAGGTACAATAAACATAAAGATGAGCAAGCAAACATGTTAAAAAGTCAAAAGCAGAAAAGAGAAGCTAGTAAGAAGCTTAGAAGTTCTTAAAGATGACATTTATTATAGACACATTTGGGATGCCTTCAAATATTTTACATGAGTTTCTTAGGCTACTTTTTCTGTTGTTTAGGGTTATTTGAGAAGATGATTTCTTTTTAATGGGTCAAACTCTTTTGTTCCTTTTTTGCCGATTCCCAATCTAGTTGAGTTGTTTATTATCATTGTGGCTTTCTTAATGCTTTTTGTGGATTAACTACCTACAAATTGATTTCATAATGAATTCGAAAGGYCCAGGAGGTGAACTAATTAATTAGGACTTAGGTAATGATGATCTATTAGTATTGAGCAATCTAGGAATAGAATTCGTTACTTTTGGGTGGTTTGTTAACTATGGTTAACAAAATCATGGAATTTCTTAGATCATTAATGCAATTTCGATTATTCGAATTCACATAGGGATATGGCTTTTTTAATTTGAATTAGGGCTTTATGCCAAGGGATTGAGTAAAACTTAAATTAGGAAATTCAACCATTAATAATTAGATTAGATTTGGGAATTAGGGCAATTAAGGTGTGATTAACTTAGTTCATTATAGGAATGATTTGGATCAATACACTAACCAACCTCTTTTATCACATTAAATCTTTTTGTATTTAGGRAATTGAATTCAATAATTGAACCTTGTAGATTACTTATTCATTTCTAGTTATTAGTCTAATTCAATTACATTCAATAGGTTTAAATTAGGAAAATTCGGTAATTTTGGTACCTAATTAGAAATCCTTGTGGGATCAACCTTGACTCACTTGCGATACA
>MEJB01000042.1:725360-846936 GCA_001752375.1 Rhazya stricta
AAGGGGAGTCTCTTTCACCTTAGTTTTGTGTTCAGGACAATGTTAAGTTCTAAGTGGAGGGTAGAAGAATGGATTCTTCTTTGTTTGCTTTTATTGCATTTGCTTTATTGCATTTTGCCCATAATTTTCAAAATTTTTTGAGCTTTCTATGTGATTTATTTATATGTTTTGATGATATAACACAAATGATTGACCATTTTACTTGGCTAGAAAATTTTTTAGTACTAATTTGATCTATCCAACGTTTTTACTTTCTAGTGCGAATAGCTTTTATTTTGTGAATAGTTATTCCTTGGCACACTAGTGAAGTAATTATGATGATTCACTTAACTCAACCACTCTAGAATTTGTTTTTATTACTCCTCAAAAGAGAAAGATAACCATTATTGATATAGGAATGAAATCTTTGGCCTTTTTTGAGTCGTTTGAGCCTCTGAAGCTTACCCGTTCTATATTATTTCCTTAGTTCCCTTATTGAGCCTATGAATATTTATTGTTTTTTGATACACCCTTTATGGCTTATCTTGTTAGATTTGCATACATTTTGCCTTTTCCATTGTAAAATAATTGATGCATCTTCTCTTGCTTTTGGGATTGATAGAGTTCATATAATGTACGTTGAGAAGATGAAGTTGGGAGTTGATGAAAGGAGTTAATGGTTAAGTTGTRGTGAAAAATGTGAAAGAAAATGGGTTCTTGAGAGGTGAAAGCATGTACCTCATATTCTCTTGAGAAAGATGTCCTATGTATCTTCAAAATGAAAGTTAATGAAGAAAAAAAAAAAGATAGGAAAAAAAGCTGTGAAAATAAAAGAAATTATGGCAATTGGTAGTTGTTGATAAACAATTATGGCAGGAAGATGTGGTGTAGAAATTTGAAAGAAGAAAAGGGAGTTATAAGGTTTCATTGTTGATTATTGTAACACTCTTTTATTCTTATCATTTTCCCTGTCCTTCATTTGACTTACCTATACATTAGCCATATATTACAGACTTAAAAGTCCTCCTTGACCTTTTTTTATTTTGGTTACCTCGATTAGTGGATACCGGGTGACAATTAGAAACCTATGGGGTGGATTTCCATGGTTTTATGCTTTAAGTGTTGGTGAAGTATACATAAGTCCCTAAATGTTTGTCAAGTCTTTACTACGCTATTGATTTTGACTATTTTCACCCACTCAATTTTCAAAATGGAAGGATCTTATTAACACTTTATTTGTCTTATTTTTTAATGGAATTTTGGATACTGTTCTTTGGTTGATTAGTTGGGTTATCTAGATTGTTGTTTGTCTCATCGCTATATTTTGTTAGAGGATGAACACAAGGCTAAGTAGGAGTAGTTGATCTAGTCACGTTTTACATTATGTTTAACCTTTACTTAAGTCATTTCTTGTCGAGTTTCCTATATTATTTACCTTGTATTACACTCATTTTTGTTTCAAATGATTAATTGTAGGGTTTCTGTCTTAAATTCAAGAAAAGAGGCAAAAATTAGTTGAAAAAGAGCTTAAAGAAAACAATGAATATAGAGGAATTTAGGGTGAAAATGCAATTTTTAGAAGTTGCAAATCATGAAAAATTGACCAAGTATGGAGGAAAACCAATCCATGGCAGCTTAGGCTTGAACTAGCGCCAGTTCAAGGACAAAGTTCGTGCTCTATTTTCTAGAACCAAACTGGGGCCGATTTCATCTTTTCAAGCAAAAATCGGTGCCTGTTTGAGCCTAATCAAGCGCCGGATGTGATGACTAGATATTTCTAGGAGATAGAAACCGATATAGGTGATATCACAAGTAAGCATGGTTTCTTGATTTCAAGAAAAATTTATTTTACTTGTATTTGTTTTATAAAAAGAGCATGAAAATAGAGCACGCCTGATTTGATATAAATAGCAACATATTGAGACTTTGACAAAACTATAATTGTTTTTGATGCCCTTGAAAATATACAACTTGATTGAAATAACTCGTTGTGATTTGTGGCATTAATGGATTTAAATCACTAGTTGTGATTTATAATGCAATTCAATACTGAATTGATGAGCTCCAAATAACTAGTCTGGTGGGCAATGTATTGTGCTTGGCTGGTCCTCAGTACAGGTACTTTTTGAGTTGGTCGGAGCTGCAGTATCACAGTAAGCCTACCTTTGGCCAATGCCTGGTGTGGCGGGTGGCGGGTTTGGAATGCGTAAGGCACATTGTCGCATCATTCAGTGCTCAGGTTTGATAATACTCGTATCCTTAGTTAGGAGGTTTAACTCGGGGGAAACTGAATTCCTTTTGTGCTCTAGCTAGAGAGTACCATTGATTGCATGAAGGGATACGGCTGATATTACTTGACCCCATACGATATTGTCTCTGTGATAAAAGCGTGTGAATTGAATACTATTACTAGAAAATGACAAGTTTCAGATGTAGTATTTTGCATTCACCTTGACATGTTTTCCTTCTGAAGGTTTTCACAGAATGAATGTTTACTTCAACAAGTTTTCTTTCTCAAATTATTTCTGACAATTATTTTTCAACTGTTTTACTCATGCTTACTTGGATTAAACATTCTCTTGATTTTAAACTCACCTTGCACACACACGGGACTCACTAAGCTTTGCACATAAGTTTTCTCATGTTTTGAGTCACATTTATGGAATTATCGTTGCATGAAGAGTCAGAAGTTTGAAAAAGTTGAATATATATCTAAGGCTTGTATCTATGTTTTCTCCTTGTATAAGCTTTTAGAGATTTTGGTTGTAAATACAACACTATTTGTTGAGCCTAGATGATTATATTTGAGGTTTTATGTGATTGCATCGTGAATGCCGAGTGGCAGCTAACACCTCATTCAGCTTGAGTGGGTCCTAGGGGAGGGGGTCATCACATCGAAMGAGTCCTTTTTAGGGTTTTTATGTTCTCCTATAAATAGTGCATCTTATGGCTGATTTTAGAGGCTTATGGAAACACTTATTTTTCATAGTTTTAGAATAGTTTTAATAACAGGAACTTGGAAGAAGCCATTGGAAAGCTTGAAGACTTGTATTCAACCAAGATTGCATAAATATTTGTTCATGTAATTGGTTCTTTCTTCTCTAATCTTTGGTTGTAACATGTTTATTATACTTTCTATGGTGGATTTCATAACTCTTTTAGGCTAAACTTTTTCGATTGGTTAGGGTTGTTTGAGAAGATGATTTCTTTTTAATGGGTTAAACTCTATTGTGCCGTTATTGTCGATTCTCAATCTAGTTGAGTTATTTATTATCACTATGGCTTTCTTAATTCTTTTCTTCTTGTGGATTTGCTTCTTACAAATCGATTTCATAATCAATTTGGAAGGGCTAGGAGGTGAACTAATTGATTAGGACTTAGGCAATGATGACCCATTAGTATTGAACCAACTAGGGATAGAATCACTTCCTTTTGGGTGGTTTCCAATAGTAATTAACTATGGTTAGCAAAATCGGAGAATTTCTTAGATCCTTAATGCAATATCAATTATTCTAATTCACAAAAGGATATGGTTTTAGTTAATTGGAATTGGGGGTTTTATGCCAATGGATTGCATAAAACCTAAATTAGGAAATTCTACTATTAAAAATTAAGTTGCCGTTAACTTAAGTCATTATATGAATGATTCGGATCAAAATCCTAACTAACATCTTTTATCATATTAGATCTTTTTCGATTTAGGCAATTGAATTCATAATTGAACCTTTTAGATTACTTATTCATTTTTAGTTGTTAGTCCAATTCAATCACATTCAATAGGATTAAATTACGAAAATTCGTTAATTTTTATATTTGATTAGAAATCCTTGTGGGATCGACCGTGACTCAGTATACACTTTTTAACATTAGTATACTCGCTAGGACTATAATGCAATCAAGTTTGTGAGCATCAACACTTTATGCTTCCTCMATATCAAATGTTTCATGTCACTGTGATGGTTAGATGTTTAAAAACTAGGTCATCAATTTAGTAAATTTTTATCTAATCAAATATTGGAAATATTTCATTGAAATCTTGTGAAACATGAAATCAAGAAAAAAACCATATATATGTACACTTCTGCAACTGAGAACTTTTACAATTCCATGTGGACCTGTGCCTCCATTCTATACAATGTGGCATTGCCAATGCTCATATAGGCTGAGAGTGATGCACTTGGAAAGTAACAGGGTTTACAACCAAATAACCAAAGAAAGACAAATTTGAAATCCACAAGACATTACCTGAATCCATCAAAGAATTTGAGGATAAAATCTCAAATTGAATTGATAATAATTGATTAAATGAAAAGTACAATAAAAATGTCATTTACATAGTGAAACGCTAATCCTAATCCTAAAGTCTAATTAATAAATAAAAATTACCAAAAAGCCTAAAAAAGGAGTAAGAGCTTCAAATTCTAATTTGAGACTGCAGATAACCCCGAATGTCCGAAAACCCTCTCATATCATAGTATAACAATCAGTCTTGCTCATCTTGCCCTTTCATTGAAAAAGGTATGATACTCAAAATTCTGACACCGGGTGRCAGACATGCAAATGTACTATTTTACCCATATTCCCCAGCTTTTCCTCAATTTATCGTGGACCATCTATTATACATCAGTCTTCTTATCCTTTGGAAAACTCGATCCCAAGTTCTTGTTAGGATACAATCCTTCACCTCCATGGAACTCAAGTATATTGGAAACATTGAAAGTGTTAAGCTTTCATGATATTTGCAGCAAATATTGCAAGTAGGTTTAGTATATGGATTAGTTGTTCTCAAAAGAGGGGCCTTTTCTGAATGCCTTTAGAACTTGATGTGTGCCACACTGAAGGAGTTATACCACATGTCCTACCAACTAAAGGAGTAGGATTAGGAAAGTTGGGAGCTACTGCATTCTGTATGGTATTCTTCCTCTTGTTTATAATGGAAATCACCATCTCTGTATTCCTTTGATAGGAACTATGGTTGAAGAATGTTGCCTTTGCTAACCTTTCCAAATTTTCTATCTTCAATGCTAACTTGGAAGCTTCGATAACTTTAGACATAAATTGCAAGCTGATATTTTCCTTATTGAAGGTTTCAACCCAACAATAAATCAAGCCACCTTCTAATTCTCAGTTTTTAGCAAATTGTTGTGCTCGAATAGAAGCAGAAATTTATTAATATACTCAATAATAGATCTTTAGCCTTGGACACAATCYATATATAACCCATATATATAAATGTAGCTCGTAGTCCATTGATAAAAGCATCGATCTATCATTAGCAACTTCATCCTCCACTATGTTTGGATCCATCGCTTTCTTTATCTATGACTAGACTTGTGCAATTGGTCCAACTAGACAACAATAATTCTTTGTCGATGGAAGACACCCATTTTGATCTGTTTGTTCTCTATAATTTCTATAATCTTGAAAAACAAATCCACCTTTACTTGCCAATACATAAATTTCCCTAATTTCAACTAGAAAATTAGGGAATATTTGCTTTATCATGAAGTCTTGATCAACTTGACTATGTGTTTTAGGTTGTGCAAGTTCCTTCACGAAATTAGAATCTTTAGCATCTTTTCTTAGCTAGCACATTCTTCTTCCCTATCTGTGCCTCTGTTTGGGTTGTTTTGATTATTCCTTCCCTGAATCAACCTCCCAAGATCAATTATTTGCCCATTATTGTTATTGATGGCCATATTCATGGTGTTCAAGGTAGCATAACCTATGTAGTCTTCCGAGTAACAAAGGCATCCTGATTCGTTCTTGTAACTAAATCTAAAGCACCATTGCTCTCATTACTCATTGTTATCAATAGTAAATAAAAAACAGGGAAGACCTACTCTGTTATGACCTGACACAGTCGGAAAGTAATGGGGTTTACCAGCTATAAACCCAAGAAAGACAAATTCATATCCACTAGAAATTACTGATATCCGTTTCTCGAATTTTAAAAAAAATCTCAAATTTGATTGATTTAAAACTACAATAAACAGGGTCCTTTAAATAGGAAAAACACTAATCTTAATCCTATAATGATTAATCCGAAAGCCTAATTAAGAAATAAGGATATTACCAAAAAGCCTACAAAAGCAGTAAAAGCTTCAAAGCTTAACGTAATCCTAACTTCTGAAGTTGATTCGCCAGCAACATGAAATGCATCCACATATTTCTTTATTCTAAAAGAGAATGATCAATAAGCCTATATTGTTTTGTAGGGTTTTTGCCTATTTAGGAGGACCGAGATTGCAATACGAAAATGTGACCTATTATTTTGGTACGTCAAAAATTATAAATGTGACCTATTCATTTATGCCGTAGTTTTGGAAACCCATCCATGAGTAGGTCTTCTTGCAAAACTTGCTAGAAGAATTGAAGAAGTAAGATGAAAAGATCAACATATGGCCAAAATTAAAAGGAAATAATAGCTTGATGCAAACCAGAGTGAAGTAATCATCTTGTTTTCTATTTTGTGACATACAGAATGACATATTCAAAGGGGAATTTGAAGTTACACACTATCAATAGCCCAACTAATATTTGAACTAGAAAAAGARATTTTCGCTTAAATGAATCATGATAGAATTTGTCAAGACAGATTTTTAGGTCCGGTTTGCTTCTCAATTACATTTGTAAATTTTAGGTGATGATTTTCTGACTATATATTAAGAGATTGCATATTAGGTTACCAAAAATCAGTATTCAAAATCATATGTACAAAAGTAAATTTAAAGAAAAATTTAATATTTACAAATGCTGCTACTTTTAGACTTCAGTTGTCAGACTTCACTTCAAACTTTAATTTTATCAAACGGGGCTTAAGAGTAAGCTTCTTCTTGCCTTTGCCATTTTAAGGCTCAACCTATATAAATGATGTATTCAAATGGATAGATCTCAATGTTCTTAGGTTCAAAAGAATTGAAACATGTAATGACTAACAATAATGAAGCAAATCTCATTTATGTTCTTCCTATGCTAGTTAACCAATAGAAGTAGTGAGTATGCTCGTATGATTTTCACGTTTTAGAAATAATTATCTATGTTCTTATTTTTAAACTGATTTGTTTACTTTAAGGAAACTTGTAGATATTATGATTTGATAAGATGATCTACATGTGTTATGAGATTAAAAATTGACGTGCTTTCAGGTTTGTTTGTAAATGTTGTAAGATATTGTCTTTAATAAAGATGTAAAAGTGGTCCACATGCTATTCAAAGTATTTCCTAATTTCCTCCCATAAAATTAGTCAGATAAATATTAGTAGATCCTTAATCGATTATGATGAGACCTTAAAAGATATTAGGTAGTTTTCTTGATGGTAGGAAAATCTAATAGTAACCATCTTATGAGGGTCCCTTACCTACCTATATATATGCCTATGATGACCATCAGTCTGATGTTCTTCCTGCGATAGGAATAGGCTAGAAGTTCTCTCCTACTCTATTGTTACCCCTTGAGAGTTGCAGATCAAGAGTCACTACTGATAAAGGATTACGGGTTACAAAGGTTTCGACCTAAGATCTTAGTTACTAAACTTGTGAACTTGAACAATTATGGTTGAAGGTATGTATTCGCTTAATTTAGTATTTCGCTGCCATGGCTTTTATTTGTATATATATTTTACAGCATGTGGTATCAGAACCTACCTTTGGCGATATTGTTTAGTTTCAATTGCATGTGAGGATCTATTCTGTAATATAAATCATTATATCGACATATTTTATGAGTTTTCAAGATTTAGCCTTTGGTAGTCATATCGCCTAAAGAACACAAACTTTTACCTATTTTTGGATGTTTTATGTGACCGAAAGTTTTCATATATAATGTTTCAAAATACCACTACAGTTCATGTGAATAATTCATCCAACTCTGCGCTACTGATTTTCATAAAACTCTAATCTGATTGAGCTTTGCTTTTAAAAACCTTATCCTGTTGATGGCACCTCAAGGAAAGGCTTGAATTTTGTAATAGTATTTGCTTTCGAAACATTCTCATATTTAGTGATTTCAAAACATCATTGCTTTCATGTTATCCTATTTTCTGCTATTCGAATCTAGTTAAAATATTCACTTTGGTTTTTTCTTGTAAGATTGTGCCTGGATTTGTTAAATTATTTCCTAAGCCTTAGTTGATTCTATTTATTATGTTTTTGGGTCTTGAAGTTTATGCCTCTTGGGTGCTATTTATTGTGAGCTTTGTACAATAAATTATTTATGTCTTTTGTGGGATTTGTTCTGGGCTTTGTATTCATGACAATGAGCTGTCCATTTTGGATACATCTTTGAACCCCAATGTATTTATTTTGCTTTTGATTTATAAATTATGTTTACATTAAATTTTTATTTTACTATGACTATTTTGTTTTAGTTTTACTATCATTATTAGAGTGGTCCTAGGACTGTTTAGATTTTATTATTAGAACTAGCCTATTCACATTATGTTTATACACTTATATGCCCATTTTGGACTTAATTAACATTTTGTTTTAAGTTGATTATTTGAATTAAATTTTGTCAATGTTATTTTAGAATTTCCTTTCTATCATGTACTTAGGAGTAGCTAAAGCATCTTAAGTATTTGGTATAAAGTTTTAGTCACATAAGGTTGATGAATTAAAATTAAAGTGATACATATGAAGTCCAATTATCTCATTAAAATGGCAACCCGGCCCCAAAGGGAGGTAATCATTTGGTAAGATTAATTGGAATAAGATAGTAAAACTTTTACTAGAGAATTGTCCTATGCTAAAAGGCATGGATTACTTTTTGTGTTATTGGGTTTATTAGTCTTTTAAAAAAAAAAGTAAATTTGTGCATGGATTACGACCTCTACCCAGAGGAAGGTTTAGAATTTACTTGATTCAGCATTTGTTGGTTCACTTTGACGATTTGTACCTCATAACTTGATTATTGTTTATCTGTGGTTTTTCAACTTTCCTACTATATTCCAATGCTAGCGATAATTGTTTAGATTGGGCGGAGAAAGTCCTTCTCACTTCAGGGTGCTTAGATTTGGATATGGCAATTCATGTGGATGACCCACTAATTCCCACGAAATCAAATGGACCGGAGGATAATGCTGTCTATGCGCAGTGGGTGATCTAATCACTTTAGTTTGATGCTCATTAAGGCCCACATAAGTCAAGCTATTAAGGGTTCCATCCCTAGTTGTTCTATGGCTAGAGCTTAATTAGAGGGAATTGATGCCCAATATGTAAGCTCTAACAAGACTTTGGCCAAAATTCTAATGGAAAGGCTCTCAAGTATGGTAGAAGTCAATTTGTGCGTTAGCATATTATGGAGATGAGAGACATTGCTGCTAATCTCAAATCCCGTGAGATTGAGATGTCTGAGTCATTTCTTGTGCATTTTATTCTCAACTCCCTTCCTGGAGGATATAGTCAATTTAAAATCCCCTATAGCACACATAAAGAGAAATGGTCTAAAAATGAACTTTTGACCGTGTGTGTGTTCACAAAGAAGGGAGGTTGAAACATGAGACACATGAAAGTGTTAACCTTATGGCTCATGATAAAAGAAATGCAAATAGGGACAAAAATTTTCTATGAAAAAGAAAGGAGATGACACTTGTCATTTCTTGAAGAAGAAGGAACATTGAAAGAAAGACTACCTGAAATATAAGAAATGGCTTGAGAAGAAACGTAATCTCACTTTTGTGTGTTATAAATCCAATTTCACTAAAGTTTCTGATAATATATGTTGGCATTCTGGTTTTACAATTCACATTGCCAAAACCATGCAGGGCTTTGTAACTCTAAGGAAGCCAATGGGAAGTGCATAACATATCTATTCTGGAAACATTATGTGTTCACATGTGGAAGGAGAGGGGACTTATAAGCTCATTTTGATGGATAAATTTTTCTTAGATCTTGAGAACACCTTTTATGTTCCATATTTTCTCTAAAAATTTAGTTTCAGTTTCAAAACTATTGACTATTGGATATTTTTTTACTTTTCACAAATCTACCATGAAACTTTTGAAAGATAATAAAGCTATTGGTTTTGGAACTTTTGATGGAAATTTATTTAAATTTGAGTTAGACCCCATATTTGAATGCAGTGTTTTAACCTTGGGTGATAAAGAAATTGACACTAAGCGATGTATTATAAATGAAAACTCATTTTTTTATGGCACAAGAGGTTGGGACATATCTCTATTGAAAAAATTAAGGTTAGTTAACGATGGAGTATTAAAAACTCTTCATTTTTCTGATTTTGGAACTTATGTGGATAGCATAAAGGAAAAGTAGATCAACAATTCTACTAAAGGAGCCAAAAGAAGTTCTCAATTACTTGAGATCATAAACACAAATATTTGTGGATCTTTTCCCACCCCTTGCTTGATTGGTGAGAGGTATTTTATTTCTTTTATTGATGACTATTCAAGGTACATGTATCTCTACCTTTTATTTAATAAATTTGGAGCACTAGATGCTTTTAAAGTTTTCAAGACAGAGGTAGAGAAACGAAAATGAATTGAGGTCAAAATTGTAAGATCTGATAGGGGTGGAGAATATTATGGTAGGTACATAGAAGAGGGACAAGCAAAAGGTCAATTTGCCAAATTTCTTGAAAATGAGGGTATTATTGCCCAATACACCACGCTAGGAACACCTTAACAAAATGGTGCAGCAGAAAGAAGGAATGATACACTAATGGATGTGGTAAGAAGCATGATTAGCATTTCAAGTTTACCTTTGTCTTTGTGGAGTGAGGCCTCAAAGACCGTCATGTATATTTTGAACAGGGTTCCATCCAAGACTGTCCCTAAGACACCTTATGAATTATGGGTTGGATGGATACCCAGTTTAAAACATTTATGCATTTAGGGATATCCAACTGAAGTAAGGGTATATTTAGGGTTCCATCCAAGGTGTTCTACCCAAGGTGTCCCATGCACTTGTGATCATTCCGACATCCAAATAAATCTACGAAAGGAAAATTAATGTACATATTCCATTCAGCCATAACAAGTCCAAATAGCCTTTAAAGAAAAATTAAAAACCATACAWTGTTTCTGGTTTCTTTGGAAAATCGAGGTAAGCTCTTTGTTTCTTTTTCTTTGCCGAAGCATTCCATGTGGCCGATGAAATTCGCTACCTCAAAATTCAAATTCAAATTGCTTTCTTCCAAAGCTGCTGTCACTGATGATCATCTTCCATACATTTGGCGAAATCTTTCAATCCAATTTAGCCTTCTCACATGCAAACTTTGTAAACTTTCTCCTCTCTTTATTTATTAGCTCTCCTATCTGCTAGCCTAAAACACACGAGCTCCACTTCTCAAAGCCATTCACCTTACCAGAAAAACAACTTCCTCTCTTTTGTTTCCTTCTTAGCCGAACAACATCTAAGACAGGAATTCTGGTTCTTCACTCTTCACTCAACCAAATCCTCAATTTTACTAGGTTTATTCTCTCTTTTACATGTTCTGACCAAACCAAAACGAACTCACTCCATTACTGAGCTAGGAAACATAAATGGTTTAGAATATAACAAGAAGAAGTTTAAAGAAGTTTGAAGACTTTTTGTTTTTCCAAAGCTTGCTGCTGCTTCTTCCTTTGAAGCTTACATTCAACACTTTGGTTTTATATTTGCTCTCTTTCTCTCATCCAAGTGAGTACCAAGTATCTACTTATCACTTTATAAAAATTGTTACAAGAAATGATTATGAAACAATAATGGATGCTACAAAAATAACGGACTTGCTAAACTGTTTTGATGATGAATAAATATTTGATGGTATGTTTGATAACTTTATAGTTTATTAGAACCATATATATACGCTATAATTATGAGTATATCTATGAAAATGCAAGAATGATTTAAAAATGCATGTGTAGACAGAAACTGTGAAGGATGATAATGAAGATAGCATATGTAATATATTAGTCTATGCTTGGTATTTGTAATACCCTTGAATAACATTGTTTGGTACATAGTTATAGGCATGGAATAAATGATAATTTGTGAGCATGCCTATTGATTTTGAGATTTTAAGAGTTTATGCTAGTTGAATAGCATGATTGTAGGATAAGAAGATGATTACATATGCTTATTGCTGGAAATTCTGGAAACATTTTTGTATACTATGTTTCGGTGATGTTTTGTTTTAAATCGACTAGTGAATTATGTATTTGCATATTCTATGTTGTATTATTATTTATTAGGCTTAAATCAAGCCAAAAACCAAGGCCAAAGCCTTAGTAAATCCTAAGTTATGAATCTTACAAAAATACTGGACAAGTGTTGCAGATTATGCTTGAGCCTACTGTCTTGGGATGTTTCTATTATGGAATTTGGCATACAATATATGGTTGGAAAGGTCAATATCTTAGGAGTATCTAGAGACCAATACTTCTTGGATTGAATTTGTGTAACCTGAGATATGACATAATAATTAAGACCCTCTCATTAACCATTTTCAGTTTGGCCAATTAACAGACCACCCGACTGTCTTTGTGTTTTGTGGAATTATTACTGGTTAGAATTGTATATACGAGGCACTATTGGTTAGCTAGAATTGTACGGACAGTTTGGGACTTGTCTTGCATAATATGAGTGAATAGAATCGAAGTTATGCTAAAAAAATAGAGTAGTGTAAAAACTGCAGAAACCAAATCAAACTACCCCTTACCATCCAAATCTCAAACACCTTTGGACAATTGAAATAATCAGAAATATGCTTTGATACATATGTATGCACTCTAGAAATATATGGTAATTTGTTTAGTAAAAAGCCTCTAAATATAACTCAAGATAGAATTATTAACACAAACAATCTTAGTAACATAAACTTGACTTTAGGGCTCCGACGAACCCCTATGATAGCCTCGGTAATTAGACTTTAACTTGGAACCTATGACTGAGCGTTAAACATATTTCCTCCATCTAAAGTCACTGTTCGTTAGGTTTTAAATAAGACAAACGTTGTAGGAAATATCTACGGGAAACTCGAAATATAAGCCAGACACTCAACACTATCCATTTCAATCAGTAAGTAAGAAAACCTACTATTTTAAGCAATTTGCAGCTGAACTGTAACTTTGAAATAGGTGTTTTAGTATTGTTAGATATATATCAGTTTTAGGATCATTTCCTTTAGGTACTTCGTCTATTTGGTCCCTAATGTTTACTTAGTAAATTACCCGAACCTCGAAACTGAATCAAAATTCCCATATGACTCCAAAGAAACATTATAGAATCATTAGGAACATCTTGGAAATATTATCTTCACTTTAAGAATAGTAAGGTGTAGGATCTTGATAGCAACTTACTTGAGGACTTGTGTACAACTTGATTTAGGTTCTGAGCATTATCCGAATACCTAGGAAAATGTGCACTGAGGTGGCTTCCTCTAAAACTATTTTCTGTATTACTGTTTGTAAGTTGGTTTCGAATACCTTGTAAATTATTTTTTATTAAATATTTGAAAAATGAAACTAATATCGTGATTTCTAAAAAGCCTTTTACTTGCATATGTTTTGTAAATAAAGCATGAAAATAGAGCATACTTGATTTATTAAATAGAAGCATTTGTAAATTCAATTTGTATTGCTACTCTTAGAAGAATATATTGATCTTGACACGACTTGAGTGCGACCATTACCTAATGATTTATTGAATTGATGGATAGAATTGAGTACTCCTAGTTACTAGCATGGCAGGCAAAGTACTGTGCTCGGGTGGTCCCAATACAAGTACCTCTTGAGCTAGTCTAGGTGATAGTATTGGAGTAGCCTACTTTAGGCCGATGACTATGTGGCCTGTGGCAGACTGTGAATGTATCGAGCAGACTGTGGCGTCATTCCATATCAAGATTCAATTGTGGATGGTCGTACCCTTTGTTAGGAGGTTTAATCCAAAGACGAGCGACTCTCTTGTACCTAAGCTAGCAGGTACATTTACTTGTTAGGAGGTGATAAGGTTGAAATTGTAGATGTACCTGTGAGGGGATAAGACTGGTGTTACTGACTCGGCACGAGTTTTATCTCTTCGGTAAAGGCTTGTGAATTGAGTATTATTATTAAAATTGACGAATGTTAAACATAGGATCCTTGGTCACCCTTGACATTGTTTCTCCTAAATTACAAATTTTTACAAGTATACATCTTATTGAAATATGTCTCTTACTTGTAATATTTCAATCAACTACTTTACTATTGTTTTACTCATGTTTACTTAAAAATTGTGCTTTTCATTGAAAATTCACCTTGCACGCACATGGGAATCACGGAGCTTTGCTCATAGTTTTCTCATATTTTGGTGACAGGTATTTGATTATAGCTGCGAGAAGAATCAAAAGTATCAAGAACTTGAATATTTATGTGGCTCAGATCTACGTTTCCTTCCTATATAATTTTTTTTTTGTGATGATATGATTGTAATTTGATACTAATTATTGAGCCTAAAAAGCTATGTTTGATGTTTTATGTGCTTGTACCGCGACTATCGAGAGACAGGCAAATCCCATAGAGCTCTAGTGGAACCTAGGAAAGGGCGGGTAGTCACAAAATGAATATGAAAACAACATTTTTGAATAGGGGATATTGAGGAGGAGGTATACATGTTTCAGCTTGAGGTTTTTGATAACGAAAAGAGTCACTTTGTTTTCAAGTTATATGAATCTATTTATGGACTGAAATAGGCTTCTCGCCAATGGTACGTTAAATTTCTAAATGTTGTTTCTTCATTTGGATTTACGGAGAAAATTATTGGGAAATGTATATACCTTGAGATTAGTGGGAGCAAATATATTTTTCTACTCCTATATGTAGATGATATTTTACTTGCAAGTAGTGGTTTGGACTATTACATATGACTAAACAGTTTCTTATCCAGAATTTTGAAATGAAGGAAATGGGTGAAGCTTCCTATTTCATCGGCATTGAGATTCACAGGGATAGACCCCAAAGATTACTTGATGAACTCAAAAGGCCTACATTGAAAAGATTCTAGATATATTCGGAATGAAGAACTATTCATCTATTATAGCTCCCATAATCAAAGATGATAAATTGATATTAAAGAAATGTCCTCAAAATGCATTGGAAAAAGAGCAAATGAAAGGGATTTCTTATGCTTCACTTGTTGGAAGCCTTATGTATGCTCATATCTGCACTTGACCTGATATAGTACAAATGCTTGGCAGATATCAAACCAACCCTGGTTTTGATCATTGGAAAACTGGTAAAAGGATTTTGAAATATTTGCAAGGGATTTTGAAATATTTGCAAGGGACTAAGGATTTGAAGCTCTTATACAAACACTCTGACTCGTTATAGGTGATTCCATATCAGACTCAGACTTAGTTGGATATAAAGACACTGGTAAATCTACTTCAGGTTGCATTTTCTTCTTCAGGGAGGAGCAGTGTCTTGGAGAAGTATCAAGCAAATCATTGTTGGAACATCCACAATGGAAAATGAATTTATAGCATGCTATATACCTACATCACAGGAGTTATGGTTAAAGAATTTTATTTCTCGCTTGAAGATCATTGATTCTATTGCAAAGCCATTGAAGGTCCTTTGCGACAACTCACCTGCTGTGTACTTCTCAAAGAATAATAAAAGTGGCAGTCAGAGTAAACATATTATTAGCATAAAGTATCTGATGGTTAGAGACTAGGTTAAGAAGAAAGATGTGTCTCTTGAGCATATTAACACCACCTTGTATGATTCTTGATCCTATGACTAAAGTCTTAATAATGAATATTTTCATGAATCATGTAGTGAACATGAGAATAACTAGCTCAACTTAGATTTGCTTTTATATTCTCTAACTTTGTCTATACAATAAGTTTTTTTTTTTTGTTTTACATAACTGCACACATTTGATTTTTCACGTACTAAATTCTGATCATTCGATCCATAAAGTTGGATCCTAAATGACTTGTATTAATTTTTTATTCATAATGATCCAATGCTTGTGATTGAATGTGTTTTACAAAGTAATACATCGAACAAAGTGTTTGGTGAAAAACATGATAGCCATGATTCTTGTGTTAGTATTTTCTGATTAAGTTATTATTGCGTAATCGATCTTATTGATGGAGTGACTATAACTAGAAGTTTTCCCAGAATGGACATGGTTTGGGAAAGTTATCCGTCAATGGATAGATATTTTAAATGGTGGCAAAAATGGATGGAATGCATTCACTGAATGCATTTGTGTAAAATTAATCGCATATGGTAAATGTGTTCTGTCCTTGCATTGATTTCAAGGAAAATACCGATCACATTATGTGATTGTGTTGGGTTTTGAACCTTCACATTCATCTAATGGATGGTTTTTTAAGTCCTTTGCATTTATCAGATGCGACCATATGTAAAAAATGATTACTATTTTACACTTCTTGCACCTCTTTCACCTCTTGCAGCGGCTAACCTCTTCAAAAAATTTTACCCTCTTTAGCTCATCCCAGTCACTATGGCCACCGTTTATTCGCATTCACCAGTCGCCGTTAACGTCGAATTGCTGTTAGGGTTACTCATCTTCGTTGCATTGCAGCAAATCAAAGTTAAAAACCCTAATTCTCAGTTGCCTCTTTGTTGTTCTTCCAAGTTAGTGCCTTTCCTACTTCTGCATTTAAGGGTTTATTGTTAATCTTTTTACTAGTATTCAGCTTATGGATTTGAAGCAGAATGTATTTCCTTACGCCAATTACTCTTTTCTTCTGTTTGTACTTCCTTATTGTTTCTCGATTTTTGAACTTTCTTTCTGTCTTTTGGAATGTAGAACCTATAGGCTTACTGGGTTATTTCTCTGTTTATGGGTTATTTTATTACCCATATTCGTATGGGTTTTTTTTCTCAATTTAGAAGCCTAATTCTCTATTCTTTGTTTATGTGTGTTTCTGCATTTATTCATATTTGTATTGGTTGTTTCTGTATTTATGGGTTTTTGCTGCACCAATTCATGTCTTTTACAGTGCTTTCTATATAAATGACTAACAAGGTTTAACTATCCTCATAGCATGACAAACGTATTGATTACATTGTCGAACAAAAGTTAGGGGATATTGACATAAGATAGAATATGATCCACCACTCCAATTCTCCTGTGCCCCAAAGTCAATCCATACCTCAGCATGTCATGCACTATATAGCCCTTAGTATAATAGATTCCCACCAATATCTTCAATAAATTTACAGAGATACAAAGTTCTACCTTCAAGAATATTATGAAGATAGAATGGTGTAATGATCCTCTATTCCACCTGAATTTGTTTCAAGGAATTTACCAAGTGTCCATTTTCAAGCACTTTCATGTTCGTCATTGACATGATTTCGAACTTTATTTTGGCTGTCTAGAGGCATGTATTGTGCCATAATAGCTCTTTTCTTTGAGTCCATATAAGACCGAAATTTCAAAAAACAAAGAAGCAACAGAAGTTCAAAACCCAGAACAAATGTCAGGTGCAACACCATAGATTGGAAAACTATACTCATCACTTTGTTTCCAAAATTTACAATGGTTCTTGATATCCTTGCTCGAACTGTAGTAAAAGGGTCATACCCAAAGTGAAGAAAATGGAAAGATAAGTTAAGCATATTTACTTATTTCTAATAGGAAATTTTGTTCCTGACTTCTTTTCTATGGTTTTCATAAAGGAAGATAAAGACACAGGAAAATTAAGAGTGAAGTTTGATAGAGAAACTTCTTGCAAGATAATTTAAGGCAATTGTTATAATACCRGATAAAATGAACTTACCTGTGGGTTTCATMKAAATACTGCAGCTCTTGCCTCAAGACTGGAACAATAATTTATCTGTTATGTAAACATTTCTTTTATTTGCAATTTATACTTGCTTAAGGAAATTATCATGTTTTAGTAAGGGAATTTTTTCGGGAGTTGTGTAGCTTCTAGTGCTAGGCGAATATGTTTGTTTTGATAGTTTGTTTGGACCTTTGTAGATTCTAATGCTATCTTTTGACAATTCTTTGTCTCATTATGTGATTATGTGCATCTAAATTTGCAGCAGCCCTCCATACTTCCTCCTTTTCCTAATCATCATTTTTCTTGTACAGTAATCAAAATGAAAAGGAATCTAGTTTGAAGTTTAGAATGCCTATTAAATTACCCATTTTCTATCTTGGTCTTGAGGAACAACAATTAGATAATGGTCAGCCTTGGAGCAACTTCTGCAAACTACTAAACTTATCATCTCTTATAGACTATTGAGGTATCGTTCATGTAAATTATATAATAATGGGATCTTAATCAAATCGTGTCAAGACAAACTCAAAATCTTTGTTGGTTTATTGTACTTCTAGTTGGGTTTAAGCATGAGAATACAAGTTTTAAACATGGCTTAACTTCTCTGAATAGTGTGCAATTCTTATTTGGTTAGGATTTTGGATGGAATTCAGGTTGTGACCAATAACTCAACTAGGCAACCAATTTTCTTAAGCCTAAGATGCTACTTGTAATAAATTATCCAAGTTATCATAAGAGCACTCTTGAGGCATTATAGACAAGGGTTTAACATAGAGTCATTAAATTTAAGAAAAATATCACTTTTTAATAGCCCTTCTTCTACAGGTGCACAAAACACAAAATTCTTCAAGATCTAAATTTGGCACAAGAAACTCATGCGCAGAATCTTTGTACTAGTGGGGATACTTTGGCCACTTTTATTCTGTTGGAATAGCATTTTAGTGGAGAGATTATACTATATTCATATTTGCGTTTGTCTCAAAGTAAATTTACTTGCAATTTGCTTTTGACAAAGTATGATTTTGTAATAATAGAATGAACAAGATAGGTTGTACAATTATATGTTTTAGTAATTTGTATACTTGCGACTTTTTGTCAATATAAACTTGTTTTCTAATGTTTCATTATACATATCATTTACCTATAGATATGGATCACGCTCCCATTCCTGTAGGTATGCATCCTGGTCATTTAGATACGTCGTTGCTCTCTAGGCAAGGAGAGCATAGTTTCAGTTTAGTCTAGGCTGTCAGGGAGTCATCAGTTTCTACAACTCTGCAGTTTAGGCAGAGGGATTTGCAGTTATAGAGAGAATACCTTGAGTTGGTTATACAAGTTAGGGATATGATCGATAGGGCTGGCTTTGTGGGTTTATACTGGGTTGGGTTTGATCAGGTGAACCATACCCTTGTTACCAGTCTGGTTGAGCGATGCCGACCCGAAATGCTTACATTCCATTTTACTATTGGTGAGGCAATAGTTACACTACATGACATTGCCGTTCTATGGAGATTGAGGGTTGATGGCGACCCCATCATTAGGGAATGTGCATGTATGTTTATGTTTGAGTGGGAGGACATGTGCCTGAGATTGCTAAGTTATCGACCATCCTCGACAAATATAGATTGTAATAGATTATTTGCACGATCTATTGAGAGAATGTTTAATAGCCCACTGCCACCCGATGCCATTGATGTTGACATTGCATATATGACATGGTGCTTCCTTATGTTGTTGTTTAGCGGGCTATTGTTCTCAAATAAATTAGAGAAGTTTGTTCCTTTGTGGTTCCTACTTTTACTTGAGGATCTACAGTGATATCGAACTTTGAGTTCGGGCAGTGTATTGTATATGTAGAGATGCTTGTCCCACTCGGCGAAAGCGAATGCAAAAAGAGATATATGGCCCTATGGTTCTGTTGCAGGTAATATATATATATTTAGTTGTGCTTCTTATATAGTTATAATTCTTTATATGTTATTTTGTGCTTTAAGTTGTAAGGCATGTAATATATGTGTTAAGTCATGCTTTAAGTTGTTGCTTTCATTTTCTTAATTAAACGGTGACTTATTAGGGCTTTTTATAGCTTTGGTTATGTGAACACATTACTGTTTTACGCCCGATCCGTCAGAGGCCTTTACATGAGTTGTCAGATCTTGCTCCACTGGGGGCCAGATGGAATCGGCAGTACGATATTCACAATTTACCTACTTACATTTTGAGGACATATGGGGATCAGCTAGAAGCCCTCAGCATAGATCAGGTTCATTTGCATTKTTTAATGACAATTTATTTATTTTTATTTGGAGCTAACTATGTTAGTAATCAGTTTTGTTGGATGCAATATGAAGATATAATCCCAGCTTTGCCGGCTTTATATTTAGAATGCTCAAATTGATGGAGATCATCCTCGATACCTTTGATTTGCTGGGAGATTATAGGGTATTACATACCTGATTGAGCTATGAGGTAGTTTGAGAATGAGCAGTATATTCTGCATATTTACGATCATTTTCTTACTCACACGATGAAATTGGTCGGTTATAATAAGATGATTTGGCAGGATGAACATAGGAGGTATGTGAACTAGGGTCGGGCAGGCATCAAAGGGTCTTGAAGAGTGTGCGGGTCGATCAGGTACTTGTAGCAAGGCCCGAGTATATAGATTAGTACGGATCATGAACAGGATTGCTCATTTCTAATCAGCATGTTAGGAACAGGCTTTGAAGGGTTATCTGTCTATAGGAGCGGCGTTGTATTTTCTGGTATGATTTTATTTCAAACTTACAAATTTTTATTTAATTATAATTATAATGTTATTTCTAATTCGTAATTCTTGTAGGCATCAACAATGAGAGAGATTTTATTTATTATAGATGACACAGTAGTCATTCTGATGAGAAAACGAACCGCATGAAAATTCACATACTCGCGGTGCGTTAATGAGACTATGAGAGAAGTTTAGTAGATCACTCTCGCCCATTGGATCGCTTGGTTGCACTCACCAAGTGGATGTTGAGGCAGCAACTATTTCGCCCATTATCTGAAGTTTGCGACAAAAAAATGATGCTTGTGGCCAGCCCAGTGCTCGTCGAGGTGGTTGATGCCCAGGTGGGGATCCTCTTGGCTTGGAGCCTCACGCTTCTGAGCCGATGAAGGAAGATGCCAATGACTTTCGCTTCTTAGCACCTATTTGTTCGAAGATGATGGAGCATGGCTATCCTGTCTATCACTATCCATCACATTCAGTAAATGCAATGGAATCTTACCATCGCATTTACTGAATGTGATAGTGTTTTTACTCCAAATARGTTTCCAATAGTGAACCTGTGCAGGTTTGGTCAAAGAACCAATGCCAATTTTACAAGATTAAGACCTTGAGACAACATATAATTTCTCTATCGTTTCTTACTTCTTTGAACTCATACCCATTTCTCTCTGCACCTTAACCCCAGAAAATAACATCCTTTCAATATCGAACCATAAACCTTCAAAATTTTCATAATTAATACACTACCCATCAAGATTTATCCACTACCCATCCACATTATTAGCTATTTCTTGTGAAATTGTAGGGTTTTTTGTGAAATTGAAGGTATGATTTTAAAATGGCTTTTCTTGTAAAAACATTACCTTTTCTAGATATTTAATGTTGTTGGGTTAAATTTGATGTGTTTAATACATGAATTTTTGTAAGGTTAAATGTTGTGAAATTATTATTTTTATGTTGGAGTTTATTGGGATATTTATTCTTTAAGATTAAATGTTGTGAAACTATGTGAAATTACGGTTAAATGTTGTAAAATTAGAAATGTTGAGATTTATTCTGAAAATAAGATAAATTAGTTTCGGTTAATTTTGATTACTTGAATACATGATTTTCTTGCAATTTACAATGTGAAATTAGGATGAATTTAATAATTTGGATATACTTTGAAATTGGTTTAATATTGCAGAAGTATGTTATTAAATTAGAGATATATATTGTGAATGTTAGGGTTATATATAATAAAATTTAGGGTTTTAGATTCAGAAAATGTATATCATATATCATGAAAATTAGGGTTCATGAATTCCAAAATTAGGGAAATATATTGTGACAACTTTGGTAATATTTGTATGTTATTTGTTTAATATCTTTTAAGACAGTGTATTTCAAACAACCATTTAATTTGCATTGGGATTGTGAAATGTGACATGGTGCTAGAGATCTCATTTTATTGATGGACCTATTCAAAAGAATTGGTCTATACGGTGGCCTGTATCATACTAAGAGTTGTGTATGAAAGTTTGTAATTTACAAAATTTTGATCCTTACAGATATTATCTTGTCTTGAATTCATGTATTGTATATTGTTTATCTAGAACAGAGAAGTTCATTTTACATCCTATCGGATTACAGATAAGGAGGATATACAAGCGTTATAGAGGATGTTCGAGGTTGCACAATCATATTAGATACAAATACTTGTTACTTTTCATGAAATACAACAACCCATGCCCTAGCATGAGGCACATCCGGTATCCTAATCGAAGCCCTACTTAGCAAGTATTTCGGAATATGTAGACCCATCAAGATCCATAGGCACATATATAGCGTTACGATGAACCAGCAATTAGTCATCCTGAACATTACTTTCTTCAAGTGAAAGAAGCTGATACTATACCTTGAAGTTATTGGCATCCACACACACATGCCTGGTCATGATGTCCCAACATAACCTTTCGTAATCATTGTTATTCATCAACCAACAACAATTTATTTTTAGAAATAATGGGTCGGAGTGATCCAGGTTGTCAACTGGAATCGTCTATTTCAACAGGGTAGGGTATTCTAGAGGCTGTGGCACAAAGTAATGAAAGTAACCATGTCGAGATGACTACTAATATAGTTTGTGATGAACGTGTTTATACATCTGACATGGATGATTTGCCTACCGAGCATGAGGATGGTGGCGGTGACAATGACGAAGATGTTGCAGGTGTTCCTACACACCTACACATGTCTAGTACATCTTAGGGAATTGTTGGCAAGAGAAGATTGGTCTGTGTTTCCAATTATACTTCTTTTAGAGCCTTTAAAAATATACGTTCTGTGACTCTRCGAATATTTCTAGCAAATAGAAACCGACATAGGTCATGATATCATGAATAGATTTAGTATAAGATTTAGAGTATTTAGAAATAGGTTATTGTTGAGCTTAGAATTTGGATAGGACTATACGGTTAGAATAAATCCAAACATATACACGGCCTAATCGAATTTTGAAAATCCTTTTTCAAAAAATTCTAGCTATGATTTTAATTTTATTTTTTAATTTCATCTTTAATTAAACTTTATTGGATTTGTAACCAATTTATTTAGCCCCATTTCTTAAAACTCTATTTTATTCACTATTTTGTTCTTAGTCCAAATTTTTACCTAAAACACATTCTAAAAAGTTCAATTTTTCCACCGAGGTTTCCTTCTTCCTTTAGCCGACTTTTATGTCTCAAATCTCAARCGCTTAATAGCCAATTCATAATTCAATTTGCACCTTAAAATCCACCAATATATGTTAAGTATGTGGATTTAGTTTGCATGAGGTTGGTAGTGTATGTGTACGGACTTGATGGTCTTTTGGCAAGAAAACTCCAGCTGTTTTTGCATGAGTTGTACTGATCGATCGAGAGAAGACTTCAGATGGAAATTCAACATCAAATTGTGTGATTTTTCAAGCTTTAAGGGTAGATGGCTTAGAGAAATGACAGATGTCCCTTTGAGGTGTCAATTGCACATAACTTGAAGAAGAAAAATGAATATTTCTTATCATTTTTGCTTGAAACAACTGGCCACAACTTCCTTCATTCTATTACTTTTCTCTTCTTTTTTTAGCTTTCCACCACAAGCCTCATTTTTGCACATAATCTTTTTTGCTGCCCTTGAAAATACACGACTTGATTGAAATCACTCGTTGTGATTTATAAAATTGACAGACTGAAATCACTATTTGTAATATATACTGAATATGAGTACTCAATTAGCCAGCTCTAATTAACTAGTCTGGCGAAAGTGCTGGGCTTGGCTGGTCCGTAGTATGAGTACCCCTTGAGTTAGTCTTAGTGACAGTATCAGAGTATGCCAACCCTTGGCCACTGCCTAAGCCTACCATTGGCCAATGCCTAGTTATAAGATGCTTAAGGTAAGAAAGCAAAGTCTAGGACAAGGGAGTTCTTTTTAGAAATCCCTTATGATAGAAGGTCACAAGAGAGTTCAGATAACTCCAAGAAAGGTGAAAATATTCCCACACCGCCCCAGCATCCTAATATCACATGCAAATACTGCGGTAAGCAAGGACATCCAGAAATGAAAGATAGATGGAAAAATAATCAGCGGATCCAGTGTGAAAGCTTTGAACACTTTGCTCATGCATGCCCCRATAGAACTAACCCTCCTAAAGGAAGTTTGAAAAGTAGACCAACAGGACCTGAAGCCCCACTAGCGAATAGGCCCGGAAGGCTTCCAGTTAAGGCTCGGGTATTCACGATAGAAAAGAGAGATGTGAGTACTGACCCCAACATGGTGGGAGATACTCTATTCTAGTAGACCCTATATCTACCCATTTATTCGTAGCATCACACTTTATGATATATTTTCTAGTCAACCCTACTGAATTGATGTGTAGATACTTAGCAAGTATTTCGATAAAAGAGAACTTTAATCGATAATGTAGTATACCCTAAGTGTGGAACCTCTACGAGGAAGACTCTACTTCTAGGAAATCGGATAGTACTASCTTTTAAGGTTATGACGTAATACTAGGTATGGTTTGGTTGTCAAGACATTATGCACACCTTGATTGTAGAAATAAGATTGTTGAGTTCGATTTGCCAGAAGGTTAGTAGTAAGTCTGAAAATCCAATCATTTCAAGGGTTAAGATTGGAAAATTACTGAAGAAGGATTTCCAGGGATATTTGGTCTATCTAATAAAGTAATCGACAAATACTGGGGCAATAGAGGTGGTGCCCATAGCAAAAGAATACACAATACATAATCCCTTCAAAATTAACTTCCTTACCTCCTTAAGAGATAGAGCTTGGAGATAGATTTTTTACACCGACGGACTTTTAGACACTCGAGGAGGGGTAAGTTAAGTCCCAAATACATCAGACTATTTGATGTTCTAGAAAAGATCGGAGTAGTTGCATACAGAATTGCTTTTCCCCCAAGATAACTGAATTCATAATGTATTCCTTGTGTCCCAACTCAAGAAGTACAGCCCATCACCGAAGCATGTGATAAATGAGGCAAAAATCGGGTTGCGTCCATTCTGTCAGATGAAAAAATGCTAGTACGGATAGTAAAAACTACTTTCAGAAATTATGAAACAAGGACATTGGGCTGGTTGAGGTTCAGTAGGAATATCACGGGACTATAGAAGCAACATGGGAATCAGAAGATTTCATGTGACCAAAATACCTCCACCTATTGTAAGTATGTATAACTTTCGAGGACGAAATTTCTTGAAGAGGGGAAGGATGTGACGCCCCGGATATCTGTAGGAGATTGACATCAGCGTAGGTTACGACATCGTGAGTAGATTCAGTATAAGACCTAGAATATTTAAAAATAGGATATTATTAGCCTTAGAATTTGGGTAGGATTATACAGTTAGAATAATGCCGAACATATTTTTGGCGTAATTGAATTTCCAAAATCCTTTTTCTAAATATTTCGGCTTTGATTTTAATCTTAATTTTTAATTTCGCGTTTGATTAAAATTTATTCTATTTCTAACTGGTTTATTCAGCCTCATTTCTTAAGTCTCTATTTTATTTACTACTTTTTTCTTAGTCCAAATTTTTGCCTAAAAATCTTTCTATGTTCAATATTTCCACCGAGTTTTCTTTCTTTCTTTAACCAACTTTATTGTCTTGAAATCTCAGCCGTTTAATAGTCAATTCTTAATTCAATCCGCACCTTAAAATCCACCAATGTATGTTAAGTATGTGGATTTAGCTTGCATGAGGTTGCTACTGTATGTGTACAGTCTTGATGGTCTTTTGGCAAGAAACTCCTGCTGTTTTTGCATGAGGTGTGCTGGTCGATGGAAAGAAGACTTTAGATGGAAATTCGACATCAAATTGTGTGATTTGTCAAGCTTTAAGGGTAGATGGCTTGGAGAAATGACAGCCGTCCCTTTGAGGTGTCAATTGCACATAACTTGAAGGAGAAAAATGAATATTTCTTATTCTTTTGTGCTGGAAACAACTGGTCACAACTTCCTTCCTTCTACTCAGTTTTCTCTTCTTTTTCCAGCTTTCCACCACAAGCCTCTATAAACTGGCCTGAATCCCTCCTCAAACTCACACTACAATTTTGCCAAAATTCTCTTTTCCAGTAAAATAAAAAACTCAGCCTTGTCTTCTAATTCCAAAAGCAGCCGGAACTTTGCCTCGTTTAAGCCAAACATTCAATCATTCTTTTGCACCATCCCTTCATATCATCCTTTTTGCACGTTCAACATCTTTTCATTATTTTATCCATTTCCATGCTGCATTTCCAGGTTAGTAGCATCTCATGCTAAGCTTGATTTCAAGATTACAATATATGTGGCATTGTTGTCTAGCTGTTTTCAGTTTAGAGAAAATCATAATATTGCATGAATATTGTATAGGTATTGCATGGGTATTGTATGAATGTTCTGAGAAAATGATTTTGGTGTTTTCATAAGGTGAATATAGAGTTTCTAATGTGTTCTGGGGTTAATTAAAATTTAAAAAACAGAAGATATGGTGATTAGGGTTTATTCTGGCTGAACCAGAACTTTTGTTCTCTTTCAAATCATCATAGAAACCTTATTACATGGTGGCATTTTGATGTGAAAGAAAGCTATGTTCCTTAGAAAGCATTTCATGAAAATTTCATCCAATTTGAACATGTAAAACTCAAGACATGAGTTGATCTTTACGGTATGGTTAGTCTAGCCAATTGAACATGAGTTTTGCATTTTTCTTTAAATCTAGGATTTATCCAAACCTTTCTAAGTTCATATTTTTGCATGGTCATAAAGCATAGTGTGTTAGGTTATTTTGGCACCAATCTCATTAAGAAATCATAAGTATTTTCAAATAAATACTCGAAACACTCGATCATTTTCCAAGTAATTTCAACTCGAAAGAATACTTATTTTTTCAAAAAAGGTTTTCCTCATAAAACCCTACTGAACGATAAGCCATGTTATTGCGAATAAGGTTTTTAGGATATGACTTGGTGTGAGTATTATGAATTTATTACTACGGATATTCTTGTGGATTGTTTTTAAGAAATGCCAGATAGTKGACTTTTTGATTAATTAGAATCACAAGTGAGTCCCCTCAAAACCTTTTATGAGTAGACAAATTTTTCGAATGCTTTAGAAAATATTTATCTTGTGTTTGAAAAATGGTAAATGATTTTGTGGTTTCAAAAAAAGCCTCTTTTACTTGTATCTGTTTTATAAAGAGCATGAAAACAGAGCAAGCTTGATTTGATATAAACAACAACATATTAAGACTTTTAGAAAACTAGAATCGTTTTTGCTGCCCGTGAAAATACACAACTTGATTGAAATCACTCGTTGTGATTTATGGAATTGACGGATTGAAATCACTAGTTGTAATATATAGAATATGAGTACTCAATTAGCCAACTCTGAATAACTAGTCTAGTGAATGTGCTGGGCTTGGCTGGTCCTCAGTACGAGTACCTCTTGAATTAGTCTGGGTGAGAGTATCAAAGTAAGCCTGCCTTTGGCCAATGCTTAGTTATAAGATACTGAAGGCAAGCAAGCAAATTCRAGGACAAGGGAGTTCTTTTCAGAAATCCCTTATGATAGAAGGTGACAAGAGAGTTCAGATAACTCCAAGAAAGGGTGAAAAATATTCCCACACCGCCCCAACGTCCTAATATCACATGTAAGTACTGCYCCAGCCAAGGACATCCAGAAATGAAAGATAGATGGAAACATTATCAGTGGATCCAGTGTGGAAGCTTTGAACACTTTTCTCATGCATGCCTGCGTAGAACTAGCCGTCCTCAAAGAAGTTCAAAAAGTAGACCAGCAGGACCTGAAGCCCACTAGTGAGTAGGCCAAGAAGGCCCCCAATTAAGGCTTGGGTATTCATGATCTATGACCCCACTGAATGTATATGTAGATACTTAGGAAGCATTCTCATAAAAGAGAACTTTAATCGCTGATGTAGTATACCGTAAGTGTCGAATCTTTATAGGGAAGACTCTACTTCTAGGAAAATCTGATAATACTACCTTTTAAGGTTATGACGTAATACTAGGTATGGCTTGGTTGTCTAGACATTATGCACATCTTGATTGTAGAAATAAGATTGTTAAGTTCGATTTGCTAGAAGGTTAGTAGTAAGTCTGCAAATCCAATCATTTCAAGGGTTAAGATTGGAAAATTACTAAAGAAGGATTTTCAGGGATATTTGGTCTATCTAATAAACTAATCGACAAATACTAGGGCAATAGATGTGGTGCCCATAGTGAAAGAATACACAATACATAATCCCTTCCAAATTGACTTCCTTACCTCCTTGAGAGATAGAGTTTGGAGATAGATTTTTTACACCAACGGACTTTCAAACACCCGAGGAGGGGTAAGTTAAGTCCCAAATATATCGGATCATTTGATGTTCTAGAAAAGATCGGAGTAGTTGCATGTAGAATTGCATTTCCCCCAAGATAACTGAATTCATAATGTATTCCTTGTGTCGCAACTCAAGAAGTACAACCCATCACCGAAGCATGTGATAAATGAGGCAAAAATGTAGAATTAGCCGCATTCGAGTGCCTGGACTCAGGAAGTGAATGAAATTGAAATGTAAATGGTCGAGTCCTTACAACATTCTCAGAAGACATTTCAGAGGTTTTTCAAAATTCTGAAAGCTTGAAACTTGAAGATGATTTGAATTCTAGCTACAGTCGCATAATAAAAGCACATATATAGTGGTGAATTGATTATAAAAGAGGAAGAAAAAATGGCCATTTTTGGCTTGTTCAAAATAAAAACTGAATCTATTTTCTTCTTGTTAAAATGACTTTTTCACTTTAAGGAATTGCTGGATATTTTGTTTCGATAATATGGTTTACATGTGTTAAGAGATTGAAAATTGATGTTCTATGTATGATAATACTATATAGGCATGCTTTCAGGTTTCTTTGTGCATGTATGTTGTAGATTGAAGAGAAAAGGTCGATCAAGATAAGTTTAAAATCAGACAAAAATATGTCCATTTGTAGCTTGTTCAAAATGGGAAATGGATATACCATTAGCTACTCATATATCGAAGCTGACGTACATTTGACAAGGGAAAGAGTCAAAGAGGGTCATATTACACCTTTGCAAACTTATTCACAAAGAGCTTATGATCCCCAAGCATAGGTTTTTTTTTTTTTTTTTTTGGTTATCGCTTCATGTTGAGCAACCACTATCAAGTTGAGACATGTATTCTAGTAGTTAGCTAAGTATCAATTCGGTGTTTATGAGACGTTAAATACTAACGGGTGTCAACTTATTATTTGTTCTGTTAGTCATAGTATGAGAATCACATTATAGAAATACTAGAAAGTATGCGACATTGGCAAGAAACTTAAATAGTTAGTTCGTAGATGGTCAGCAAGTATGAGGTCCTAATGATGATTCTGCATATATTTCATTTGCATCTTGCCAATCAACTTGAAAAACCAAGCAAATTTACATAGGTTACAGGTATGGTTGTAGCTATATTGGATTAAAGAAGGTAAATAGACCATGTGCTAATTACTTTTATATATTTAAACCATGAGCAAAAGTGAATTCTAACAGCTTTAGAAATTTAGTACAACTAAAATGAAGTCTTTCATATGAAAAATTGTGCTTTGCTAAATTATTCAAGAAGCATATGAAGCAATCTCTGGTGGTTCTACAATAGCTTTTGATTGATCATATGTACACCAACTTCTTCTTGACAATGATGAGAGGAGCCATGTGCTTCTTGCCCTTAAGGAATTGGGAAGATTATTCTGTTGAATGTAGGTGGAGAACTCCTCATAATGCTTATTGTGCTTCCCTTCATTAATTTCCTTTTCAGCATCATTAGAGGATGTGAAAAGGATGTTCTCCAATGTTGCAGTCGGGTTCAGTTGGTGATTTGCTTCCGTACCATATTTTGCTTTTGGGTTGCCTTAAGAATTAGTTCCAACATTCCCAAAAATAATATTGATAATTTTATCAATAGATATATCTACAAAACCAATTGAATAGCATATATATATATATATATATATACATGCACACAAATTTTACAACTGACAGAAATATCTCCTGGACATCTGCCCTTCATCTCTGCATATAAAGGATCATAACTCATTTGAATGTGATGTTTTACCTGAGCAAGGGATCATATTCTTCTACTAGAGGTGGGTTGTTGATAAGTCTGGATATAAAATAGTATAATAATGGAAAACACTTTCAAGTTCTAAGAGTTGCTAAGATAAACATTCAAAAGAAAAATAAATGACCTAATTTAACATTAGACACTGAAAGCTCAATGTATCAAAATTTGCCAATGGATATATGTTCTAATATTAGGAAAATATTTAAAAACAATGGTAATTATATTAATCATTCAACATCAATTGACTTGAATTAACCAATAAAAAATTAATTTTATGTGTTCATTACGTATCTTGCATTCCATTAGGTTGTTGAGTGGTTATCCTTGCCATCTTTTTGTAGCATCTACTGGGTGCGGTTCATCAACCTACACAAAGAAGACATAATTTTGTATTTATTTTATTCAAAATGTTTAGAGAAAAACTTTAAAGTATATGAAGTAAAACTCATATGGTTTAATTACCTCGTCAAATGCTAAAGCACAAGTCCTGATGGGTTCTCCCAAGACAAGTATAAATTTAATGTCAACCTACACAAGTCCTACTTGTTGCTGCTGAAATATATGGTGTCCCTAATGTCATGCAACTTGGAAAAAATGTTCTGAAAAAACTGTCAAATTTCAAAATGTACAATTCAAGTCTTATAGTTCATTATCCTATGGCATTGCTTATGCTTATTTTACATGTATGGAATCTTGTACTGATAATGTGAAGCCTTTCCTCAAGTTTGATGGACAAACACTGTGAAAAAATTCAACTTCAAGCAATACAAGTCGTCAACATATAACACCCCTGCAAATGGTCTAGCCAATGTATTCAACATAACACTCTACAACCAGCTGAAAAAAGTTGTAGCAAAGTTGAAAAACGATTTGCATGAAAGGATAGAAGAAGCTTTTTGGGCTTACCAAACTACATGCAAAACTCCCACACAAGTAMRAACATATTCACTTGTGTATGGGGTAGAAGTTGTCTTACCTTTTCAATTTCAAATTCCTTCGTTGAGGATTGCAATTGAAGAAGGATTTAGTGAAGAAGAAAATGTTCGTCTTCGACTCCAAGAACTAGAAACACTAGATGAAAAGTGCTTAGAAGCAGAAGAAGAGGCTTTAGTATTATTAAGCTCGACTTGCTAAAACTTTCAACAAGAAGGTCTATTGACGATCTTTTCAAGTTGGAGAAATGGTGGTTGCTATGAAAGACACATCATCATGGTCCATCGCACTAAGAATAACTTTGTATCCAAATGGGATGGACCATATATGATACAAGAGTTCTATACAAATGGTGCATACAAACTAATCGCCAAAAATGGTGTGAGAGTTGACTTTATCAACGGTAAATTCTTGAAGAAGTACTATGCATAAAGATGTGAATGCTTCTTGACTGCACGAGCTTAAATTGCAAGTTACTCATTGCTTGGATGAGTTAAAATTGTGGACGACAAACAAACTACTTTCAACTATGTTATGATTTGATTCCCAATTCCCCTTGGGATACGTAGGCTGTTTGGAAAAAAATTCCAGTTTAGTCACCCCTCCTAAATAAAATGTCTTTCTTGGAACTATGTTGTGACTTGATTCTCAAAATTAAAACTTTGAGATACGTAGGCAACTTGAAATACACTTCGAGTTGAGTCAAAGAAAAAAAACACTTGAAGAAAAGTCAACATAGAGTTGGTCATTTGTTTCGTCTAAATGGTTATCAGTTCAATAATAAGGGACAAACAATTGATACAAAAACTTGAAGTTGTATTGAGAAATCAAGATCCCTATCTATAGACACAAAAAACTTGAAGTTGTTTCTTCTTTCTCTCCTTTCTTCTTTTTTCTCCTTTCCATTCTCATGCTTTTTATTTCTTCTTTCTCTTCTATCGTTTTTTCCTCCCTTTTTCCTTCTTTTTCTTTTCATTTATTTTTTTCTCTTCTATCCTTTTTTCCCTTCTCTTTTTTATGCTGTTTTTTGTATTTCGTTTTGTTGTAGGCCACATTTTGATTTGTTCGAGACATGGTAGTCTTCAAGGATCTTTCCATCAATGTCAAGAAGTATCTTACCATTCTGGGTGGTGAAGTTGAAGCCATCGAGAAAGGGTTGAAACTTTTAATCCATTCTCTGTTACAAGGTTCCCATGAAAAGTCATCGCCTTCTTCAAATGAGCTTGACTTGATGTCTAGCGACCAACGCATTGCATACTTCGATAGGAGAGCTATCGATTTCATTTTGAGACTTGTGCAAATTAGGTGGCCTTCCAATTTTTTTTTTGCTATATATGAAGGAGTTGTCCTTTGCATTAGGAATTGGTTGGTGAAAGTGCCTCTAAGAAGAGGTACCTTCCCTCATGTTGCTAGTATTTATTTGCCGCATTTTCTCAATTGCAACAAGAAGGAGAGAAGAGGACCAATGTCTATCTCTCATGATGAATCGCTTTTTGGTTAAAAGGAGAAGCTAAGCACACTAACGAGAAGCTTCGCAAACGAAATGAGCAAGCCGCCCTTCGTTGACCTAAAATCCTGATATGGTTATTATTGCTCCATGGGAGCTTGGAATCAAAGAGAAGTTATCGGATCTGACATACCTCACAACCTTCATCTCACGTTGGTTGTGTGCATTTGCACTTCCACATCAAGGTACGCAAGTTAGACCAACTACTTTCAAAGCGGCAAGCAATATTGCTTTTGGGTGTACTATTTTGCTTGGCATCCCTATTCTTCTCAACATCTATGGAGGTTTAGGTATGATAGCGGAATTCGCTAACCCTTGATGTGGCGAAGCTTGCATCCCTATGCATTACACATATGCTTAGATGGCTAAGTACTTCAGGACTCATTACCTTATTTGAGATTCTTCACCTTCACCGAGGAGTGAAGTATTTTGAAGCAGGCATGGCTTATAATCTTATGCATGGTGGTGAAGATGACTGTTGGTTAGGCACAATAAATGCATGGAACGAAACATACATTAATGACAAGAAGCTGCAGTTACTACTTAACTTGAGTAACTTTGTAGTATACACTTCAGTTACTCATGCATATCAARACATTTCATAACATAATCCCATACCGCCACCATATAACACACAACAAAAGAGATAGGCGGATATGGGGGTTTACTTATATAGAAATCTCATATCCAACACATTAATCCACCTAAAAGAATTCAGATACATCCATTCATACGCATTAATGAAATGTGAGAATTTACTTACATAGAACCTAGGTTCAATAATAACAACACATATACGTTAATGAGAATATGAGAGTTTACTTACCCGGAGTCCTTTACATTAAAGGTTTCTTATTTGAATTGCGAAATGAAATCCCTCAACTGTTCACAACGTTAAGGCACTCAAAACAACCTAATTTTGATTATAGAAGGAAAGTCCATTTAGTACGACTGTCTAACTTAGATATTCAGGGTTTATTCCAACAATGTCATTTGTCAATTATTAATCCATACTTAGTTTCCACATTACCAATTATCATGTCTTTTAAGGGTACAATTCCAACTCCTTAGCTCAGGTATTAAACTTAATCTATATTCTCCCACAATTTTACTTTAGTCTATAATTTCATAGGTCATAAATTTCAATATTAATCAATAATGTTTTTACCTTTTAAGTCCACAAAGTCTAAGTGTTGCAGGAGTGGTATTGGGTTCTTGGGCATGCATTCAAGCGGCGCGCGCGCAACAGTCCTGGGTGTCTAGGCGTTTGGGTGTCTAGGGCGCTTGGTGCTTGTTGGGCGCTGATGAATAGCCAGCTAGAATTCGGCCCCCGAGTTGCTGCTAGTTAGAATTCGGCCCCCAAGATGCCTCTAGTCCTAGCACTCTCTCAGGGCGTAATGAAGGCGGCAAGCTGCGGAGGAAGGACGAGGCGCAACAACCCACAAGTCGAGCGAGTAGTGCAGCAGTGCGGAAGTCCAGACTAGGTCGTGAGAGAGGAAGAAGAGGGAAGAGATGGCAGATTTTGGTGGCGAACTGCTTCGTCCAGGGCAGCTATGGCAAACTCCGGTCAAGTAGAGAAGATGAAGATGGCAGATCTGGGCAGACCGCTTCATCCTGAGTGGCTATGGATTCTCCTGCCACGATCGCGTGGACGATGGCGATGGCACCTAAGCATACAGACAAACAAAGAAGCAGCGATGGCACGAATCGCGAGGGAGAAGATCTGGGCAGCAAGGAAGTCCACCGCAGGTGATCAGTGAGCAGCGGCAATCTCAGCCTGGCCAAATCACAGAGTAGAGTCCTTCAAGCCGCTGGATCTACGACCGACAAGCTTGGAGTTCGATGGGCAGAGAGAAGAGCTCCGCTCGAAATCGAGTCTTTATATAGCCAATGAGTGAATCTCCGATCGAGTACGGCGTGCAGAGGTTGAGAAATGAGGGAGAGCTGCAAGTCACGATGCGCGACGTGCAAGCTCCGGCTCGGCTGGCGGTCACGAAGGTTAAGAGCAAGGAGAATAGAGGATAGCGACAGTTGAGGAAGGAAAAGGCACACGTAGGATTTCTGGGAATGAGAGAGAGGGGTGCGTAGGGTTTTCTGTGAGTGGGCGGCGCCGGCGTAAAGGGGAGGAAGATAAAGATGGTTTAGGGTTTCTTCTTTTTTCTTTTTTTTTTTTTAACTTGGGCCCTAACCCAAATCTTTCGGGCCTTTCGATTCGTAACTAATCCAATTCATTAAATTAAATTCAACGGGCTTTCTTTCGATAATATCTAGTTTTTCGAATGAAAACGAATAACCCCAACAAGTCGAGTCTCTAATCCATCAAGGGCCCTAATCTGACAAACACAATAATTTCACACTTATTAACGTAGAATTAAAACATTAACCACATAGAATTTTATCGAACCCTAGTTGGCTCACAAATTCGCATGATCAAACAAAAATCCATAAAAAGGAATTTRGAGTATTACAAACAGCCTTGTATAGAACCCTATTCAAAATATACATGCTATGTTTAAGGCCGCACTCCAAAAAGACAAAGGTAAACTTGATCTAGTAATCATGCTTCTTACCACATCATTTAGTTTGTGATTCCTTCATTCTGCTACATCATTTTGTTAAGGTGTTCTTGGCATGGTGAATTGGGCAATAATACCCTCATTTTTAAGGAATTTGGAAAATTGACCTTTAGCTTATTCCTGTTCTGTGTACCTACCATAATATTCTCCACCCTACTAGATCTTACAATATTGATCTAAATTCCTTTTTATTTCTATACCTCTGTTTTGAAAACTTTAAAAGCATCAAGTGCTTTAGATTTATTAAATAAAAAGTAGAGATACATGTATTTTGAGTAGTCATCAATAAAAGAGATAAAATACCTCTTACCATTCAAGCAAGGGGTGGAAAAGGTCTACAAATATATGTGTTCATGATCTCAAGTAATTGGGAACTTCTTTTGACACCTTTAGTGSACTTGTTAGTCTACTTTTCCATTATGCAATCCACACAAGTTCTAAAGTCAGAATAATCAAGAGGTTTTAATATCAAATCATTAAGTAACCTTTTAATTCTTCCAATAGAGATATGTCCCAACCTCTTGCGCCAAAGACTTGATGAGTTCTCAATTATAATACATTGCTTAGTGGCAATATTTATCATGTAAGATTAAAACCTTGCATTGAAATGTGGGGTCTAATATAAATTTAAATAAATTTCCATCCAAAGTTCCAAAACCAACAACTTTATTGTCTTTTCAAAAGTTTCACACTAGATATGTGAAAAGTAAAACAATACAAATAGTCGATAGTTTTGAATCTGAAACTAAATTTGTAGAAAAATATGGAGTATAAAAAGTGTTCTCAAGATCTGATGAAAAGTTATCCTTCAAAATAATCCTATAAGTCCCTATTCTTTCCACATGTGAACGCATCCTGTTTCTAGTAATAATGTATTGTGCACTTTCTATCAGCTTCCTTTAAGCTAGAAACCTTGCATAGTTTTGGCAATGTGAATTGTAGAATCAGAATCAATCCACCATGTATTATCAGAAACTTCAGTGGAATTAGATTCATAACACAAAAAAAAATGAGATTACTTTTCTTCTCAAACCATTTCTTATATTTTTTGTTTTTCTTCCAACGTCTCTTCTTTTTGCAGAAATGACAAGTGTCATCTCCTTTCCTTTTCATAGAAACATTTGCCCTTCATTGCATTTCTTTTACCATGATACATAAGATTAACACTGTCAGGCACTCATGTTTCAACCTAACACACATGGTCAAGAGTTCATTTATAGACAATTTTTCTTTAGGTGTGTTATAGGGGATTTTAAACTGACTACATTCACTACGAATGGAGTTGAGAATAAAATGCATAAGAATTGACTCAAAAATCTGATCAATCTCAAGGGTTTAAGTTTAGCAGCAATGTCTCTCATCTCCACAGTACGCCCACACATAGATCGACTTCTGTAAAAAGTCATATTTGAGATCCTCTTCATTAGGGTGCTGACTAGAGCCTTGTTAGAGCCTACATAATGGTCATCYATTGCCTCTAAGTAAGCACCAGCCTCAAAGCAACTAGGAACCCCTAATAGCTTGACTTATGTGGGCTCTAATGAGCATCAAATTCAATCGATTAGATCTACGCCACTAGGTAGAGGCAGCCTTATCATCTAGTTCACTTGATTTTATGGGAATTGGTGGTTTATCCACACGAAGTGCCAGATCCAAATTCAAGCACCATAGAGTGAGAAGGACTTTCTCCTTCCAATCAAAATAATTGTCTGCAACAAGAATTAGAACGCAAGCATGCTCATTAAAAATGAAGTAGGTAAAGTTGAAAAGCACTGATATACAATAAGTAAACTGTGAAGTACAAGCCATCAAAGTGAACCAATAATACCGATTCAAGTAAATTCTAAAACCTCTTTTCGCTAGAGGTCGCAATTCATGCACATAATTTACTTTGGACTAGTAAACCCAATAACCGAAAAAACAAAAAATTCATACCTTTTGGGAATAGGATAATTCTCTAAATAAATGGTTTACTATGTTATTCCAATTAAACTTACGAAAATGATTACCGCCCTTTGGGTCTTGGTTACCATCTTAATGACATAATTGGACTTAATATATATCACTTTAATTTTTAATCATCAATCTTATATGACCAAATTTAATCTTCATGCCAAATACTTAAGATGCTTTAGCTACTCCTAAGTACATGATAGAAAAGAAATTATAAAATGATATCAAGAAAATTTGGTTCAAATAATCAACTTAAAACAAAATGTTGATTAAGTCCAAAACGGGCACATAAGGGTATAAACATAATGCCTATCCTACCGTAATGAATAGGCTAGTTCTAATAATCAAATCTAAATATTTTCAGAACCACTCTAATGATGAGAGTAAAACTAAAACATAATAGGCATATCAAAATACAGGTTTAACACAAACAGAATTTATAAATTGAAAGCAAAAGAAATATGTTGGGCTTCAAATATTTATACAAAATGGACAGCTCACTATTATGAATACAAAGCCCATAACAAATGCCACAAAAGACAGAAATATTTTACAAATACGCTAAACATAATAATTACTCACAATGTGTAGCTATATGAAATTACAATTATACCCTTGCATATAAACAAATTTTTTTCATAATTATCAAATTTGTTTTCGCTTTATTCTTGTTTTCTCTCAACTACTACACTTTAATATTTAATTTCGAAGCTCGAAGTAAGATTTTTTCATGAAACATATCCGATTAAAGTTAGTATTCATCCAATCTATCTATATATATATATATTTTTTTTTTCAAAACTTAATGAGTAAAAACAAAAAGAGAAAATAGAATTTTTTAATTATTTAGGTCTGCTATGAGCGAGAGAGTCCTGTGCATTACGTACAGGGACTCCTAAAGGAGTCCCAACTAGTGCTTGAGGGGACTCCCCTAGGATACCCCTCCACGTGCCAGGTAGGACTCCTTTAGGAGTCGCCACATGCAATGGGCAGGATTCTCTCACGGATGATAGCTCCCTTCTAGACAAATGTTTTTTTTATTTTTTAGATTTAAACTTATCACTTTTGGACAAAGAAAAACATATATTTAGATAGATCGATACGAATAGTAACATTTATTCCGAGAGATTTAGCTCAAAAAATGCAAATCGAGCTTCAAAATTTCAAATTAGAGTTTAAGAGTTGAGAGAAATGAAATCTACAAGAGAAAGAATTTGGTAGTTATGAAGGAATTTTAGTTTATATACTTGGGTATAATCAAAATTTCATATCATTACATATAATACAATATTTAATTATGCTTAACAACCACCATAATTTATTGTACAAAGCTCACAACAAATAGTACCCAAGAGGCATAAATTTCAAGGCCCAAAGAAAATAAGAAATAGAATCAACTATGGCCGAAGAAATAATTTAACAAATTGAGGCAGAATCTTACAAGAAAAAACCAAAARGAATAGTGTAACTAGATTCGAATAGTACAAAATAACACAAACAGCACCGGAAGGTTGTAAGGACTCGACCACTTACTTTTCGATTTGATTCACTTCCTTAGTCTAGGCAACCGAATGTTGTTAATTAAGCTTTTTCGCATTCTGGTTTTCTTGTAAATTGAATATGTTGGTTCATGTTGCCTTTTTTTACTTGATTTGGTTGCATTGGATAACACAAATAGCACCGTAAGGCATGAATTTTATTTATCGAAAATTTACTTTTTTTTAAGAATATTTATTCCAAGTTGCATGAAATCAAAGACACCATATATTGCAATAGCAACCAATAGGAGAAAGAGTACACAAATTTGTCAATGTGTCACATCTTGACTTTAAATTTATCCCGATCCGGGAAGAATCCATCACAACATATGCTTTTGCATTTGACGAGGTAATTAACCATATAAGTTTTGCTTTGTATATTTTAAAGTTTTACTCTAAACATTTCGAATAAACTAAATGCAAACTTTTGTCTTTTTGTATAGATTGATGAACCGAGCCCAATAGATGTTACAAAAGGATCGACAATCATACCTACTAAATAACCTAATGAATGAAAGATAGCCTAACGAACACATATGATTAATTTTTTATTGGTTAATTCTATTCAATTGATATTGACTGATTAACATAATTACCATTGTCTAAATATTTTCCTAATATTAGAATATATATCCATTGGACAAACTTTGATACATTTAGCTTTCCATGCCCGATGTTGAATTATGTCATTTATTTTTCTTTTGAGTTTTTTTCTTATCAACTCTTACAACTTGAAAGTGTAAGCATTTATCATACTATTTTATGTTGCAGACTTATCAACAGCCAACCTATAGTAGAAAATTACGATCACTTGCTGAGGTAAAGCATCACATTCATATGAGTTATGATCCTTTGTATGCAGACATGGGGCCACGAGCCCAGGAAATGCTTCCATAAGTTGTAGAATTTGTGTGCGTTCATATGTATACGTATATATATATGTTGTAGATATACATATCTTATAACCTTTCCGCTAATTCTATTCAACTAGTTTGTGATATATCTCATAACCTTTCCGCTAATTCTTTTCAACTGGTTTTGCAGATATATCTAATGATGAAATTATCAGAGTTATCTTCCTTGAATGTTGGAAGGAATACATAGGGCAACCCAAAAGCAGACTATGATACTAAAGCAAATTACTAACTGAACTCGACTGCTGCATTGGAGAACATCCTTTTCACATCCTCTTATCATATTGGAAAAGAAAATAATGAAGAGAAGCAAAACAAGCAATATGAGGAGTTTTCTGACCATATGCCACATCTTTCCAATTCTCTTGAGTGCAAAGAGCACATGGCTACTAAATCATCCTCTCATCATTGTCAAGAAGAAGTTGATGTAGATGTGATCATAAAAGCTACTCAAGAGCTATATCAGACCCCGAATTGCTTCAGATGCTTCTTGTGTAATTTTGTAACAACATAAGTTTTCATATAAAAGACTTGATGTCAGTTGTAATCTAAAGCAGTTACAATTCACTTCTGTTCATGGTTTCTTTATATAGAAGTAATTAGCACATGGTCAATTTACCTTCTTTAATTAAATATAGCTACAACCACACCTGTAACCTAAGTAAATTCGCTCGGTTTTTCAAGTTGATTGGCAAGAGACACACGCAATACATGCAAAATCATTGTTAGGACCATCAGAATTGCTAACCATCTAAGAACTAACTCTTTATGTTTCTTTCCCAACATTGCATACATTGAACTTCCAATCAGAGATGCATACGGAACTTCTTGACCTGTAACCTAAGTAAATTTGCTCGGTTTTTCAAGTTGATTGGCAAGATGCACACGCAATACATGCAAAATCATCGTTAGGACTATCAGACTTGCTAACCATCTATAAACTAACTCTTTATGTTTCTTGCCCAACATCGAATACATTAAACTTCCAATCAGAGATGCATAAGGAACTTGTTGCATTTATTTCTTGTCCTCAATTGGGAGAATCTATTTATCACTCAGTTTTAAGGGTGTTACATAAGGAGTGCTTATTTGACTTCTCCACTGGAAATATTTGAGGCTTCTTATCATTGTAATTCCCCTTACCCGAAGAAAGCTTATTCTTAGCCTCATTTTCATGAGTGATTCCATAAACACTTGAAAAGAAAGAGCGAAGGAAGATCAATAGAGCAAGCTTTGTTGTATTGATTGGAAGTAGTGATTGTACAAGAGAGAGTTAATTTCTAGTATTCATACAATATTGTTATCATACTATGACTAACAGATCAAATAACAAATTGACACCTGTTAGTATTTGACAACTCATAAACACTAAATTGACACTAAGCTAACTACTAGAATGCATGTCCTCAGCTTGATGATGGTGCTCAACATCAAGAGGTAACAAAAAAAGCCTGTGGCTGGGGGAACATAAGCTCTTTGTGAATAAGTTTGTAGGTTGAACTTTAGAAGACACAAACTGCAGAGTAATATGACCCTTTTTGACTCTTTCCTTTGTGAAACATAGAATAGCTTTAATATATGAGTTTGTGAAATATACATTAGCTTCAAGTTATGAGTAGCTAATAGTATATCCATTTCCCATTTTGAACAAGTCATAAATGGACATGCTTTTATCCTATTTCATACTGATTTTAGTCGAGCCTTTCTCTTCAATCTACAACATACATGCATAAAGAAACCTAAAAGCATGCCTATGGCATGATCATACATAGAAGATCAATTTTTAATCATTTAACACATGTAAATCATATTATTGAAACATAATATCTAACAACTTCCTTAAAGTAAATAACAAGAAGAACAAAGATAATTATTTCTAAAACATGAAGATCTTATAAACATACTCACTATTTCCAGTGGTTAATTAGTATAGCAAGAACATAAAATGAGATTTGCTTCACTATTCTATGTCATTACATGTTTCAGTTCTTTTGAACCTAAGAACATTGAGATCTATCTATTTGAATGCATCATTTCTATATGTTAAGCCTTAAACTGGAAAAGGTAAGAAGAAGTTTACTCTTAGGCCCCATTTGATAAAACTGAAGTCTGAAAACTCAAGTTTGAATTGTAATATTGTCAAGAATAACAAAGATTTAGGACCTATCAGTAACGTGTCACTTGAGTGTCATAAAGTTCACTATGATGGCTCTCCAACAATCTGAGTTAACTTAGTTCTAATAGTATATACTGAACATTTCTTGCAAACAATGGTGTAGAGGGCATAAAGAGAATCACCATTACGAGGAAATGATCAACAAGCAAGCAAAAAGATACTAGATTGTTGTTAAATATTCATTCAATTAACAAACTTGCTATTGTGATACCCGAGATATTACTTTTTATAATTTCGTATGGTCATATGAATTGTGTGCCAACTAGGGTTGGATAATTTTTTATGTGGTTATTARTTAATTGTACGTTTAATATGTATGGAATTATCGTGTTAATCGAATTAGTGTCCTTGGTTAGTTAGTGGCTTGACTTGTTAAGCTTACTATTTTCTCATTCGGAAACTAGATTTTTACCGAAAGGAAAGTCCGTAGAATTTAATTTAATGGACTAGATTGGTTATGGAATCAGGAGGCCCAAAGGATTTGGGTTAGGGCCGAAGTTTGGAATATATATATAAAAAAAAAAAAGAAACTAAATCGGCTTAATGTCATCTACCCTTTCCCCAAAACCCTTCCCGCTGCTTGTACCGCCTCCTTCTTCCCTCCGCTAATGCCGCACCGATCATCTTCGTCGATGCCACTCAAGCTTGTCATCCTTTGCAACCGATCATTGTTTGGCACGTCGTTGCTCAACAAAATTTCTTGCAACGATTCCGTTTCTGCTCCATAGATCCGCCGCTGCTGCAGTCATTGAGATCGAACCACCACAAATCGAAGCATCTTGCTGCTCTGAAGAAGCATCTTTGCTGCTCGTCGTTCCTACGGCCGCTTGAGCCAGATCTATGTCACTTGTCAGGCTTGGGCACTAGATTGGCTCACATCAGATTTGTAGCTGCTCGAAGAAGCTCTACAGTGCGACCACTATTCAGCATCATTTTGTCATCTCACAGCCACTTCTGGTCATGCCGCTGCGGGTTGCCACATGCCAAGAGGCCGCTCGAGTCCGTTTCAGCCTAGATCTACAGATCAGATCTTTTCTCCCCCTGCGTTGCTTGTCGTTGTCTTGCTCGTCAATCGCTGCCCAACGTTGCTTAGCGACTTGACCAAAGTTGCTTCAGGGTTTCTTCTGAAGTGGAGTTTGCTATGATTGGTAACTGATCACCTTGGGAAGCTATTCACTGACTGGATCTCTCCAAATTTGCAACTCTGATCAACTACTCGCCGGAAGTCTTACAGGAAACAGGTCTGTTGGAGGCAATTGTTGGGCCACTAGATGCCCCGCAACTAGTGCCTAAGTGCCTAGGCGACATAGCGGCCAGACTAAGTAAGCTCATGACTTTAATGGCCCACTGCAAACTTAATGGCTAGGCGTTACACTAAGTGAGCTCACAACTTTAATGAAATGGAAAGGTTTTGAAAAGTTCTTACATTTCAAAATGGAAGTTTTATGGCAGTACTTATAAAGTTTTATTGAGGAAGTGAACTATAAATTCATAATATATAGTGAATTTCACACACATTCATGCATGAGATTTGCTTATTGAGCTTTATAGCTCATTCCATTTCCTTCATTCTGCATTTCAGGTAATGTGTAGCCAGATGGTGTGTGAAGGTCTTTTGTGGGCAAGCCTTGATATCCTGAAGCATTATTTAAATAAATTTGAGTGAATAAGATAAATGGTTGATTAGAGAGTTTTATGCATTATTTAAGATATTTCTTTATTGATTTAACTATATCTGCTTTAAATTCTTTCAAGTTCCAAAAATTTCAATTTTTCTAAATGTTAAGTTAGTAGAAGATTGTTGGAATAATCTATATATTTATATTGGACGTCTGTTAGGTTGGAATGCATGCCGTTTACGAGTACTGAGAATGTTTGAGAATCRTTTTATTGTATATAGTGGGTAGTTGTTGAAATTACAGAGGAAACTCTGCAAGAATTTTTATAAAACTTTTTAGATAAGTATTCAGATCTCTTTTGTTTCCTACAGCAGTTGATATGATTATGGGTAAGGTCAGTAATACTCTCGTCTTGGGACAGTTCCTAATTCTGGAGGTGTTACAGCTATTGTTAAATCTGACATCTGAAGAAGTTTGAAAGTAGATGAATTTGTAAATATTAAAACTTTACTGAGTTTGAATACTAATTTTGATAATCCAATCTGAAATGTCTTAATATAAAGTAAAAAAATCATCACTTAAAATTTACAGAAAGAATTGAGAAACACTTAAAAGTATTATGACATTAAAAAATTAGATTATTAAATTATCTTAATTTAGTAAACTCCCAATTCTACGTATTGAATTGGGTTATCAGATCGAACCCTAAAATCTATTTTGACAAATTATATCATGACTCATTTAAGCAAAAATCTCTTTTTCTAGTTCAATTATTATTTGGGCGATTGATATGTGTGTAACTTCCAAATTCCCCTATGAATATTTTATTCTGTTCACACAATATGAAACAAGCTGGTTAAGTCTTGCTGATTCGCATCAGGCTATTGTTTCCTTTTAATTTTTGCCATAGTTTGATCTTTTCATCTTACTTCTTTGATTCTTCTAGCCAACCAAGAGAGAAATGGTATCATCAAGTTTTGTAAGAAGACCTGCTCGAGGATGAGTTTCCAAAACTACAGCATAAATGAATTGGTCACATTTATAATATGTGACATACCAAAGCAATAGGTCACATTTTTGTATTATGACCTTGGTTGTCCTAAAAAGTCAAAAAATCCTACTAAACAATTTAGGCGTATTCATCATGCTTTTCTTAGAATAAAAATATCTGCAAGCATTTAATGTTGCTCGTCAATCAGCCTCAGAAGCTAGGATCACGTTGGTCTTCGAAGCTTTTACTGTTTTTTAAGCTTTTTGGTAATTTCCTTATTTTCTCAATTAGGCTTTGGGATTAATCATTATAGGATTAGGATTAACATTCTTCCTATTTAAAGGACCCTTTTTATTTTATTTTTGATTCAATCAATCAATATCAATCAATTTCAAGATTTTCTTTCAAATGCTCTCATAGATTAAAGTAATTTCTAGTGGATTCCAAATTTGTCTTTCTTGGGTTTATAGCATGTAAACCCTATTAATTTCCAACTATGTCAGATCGTATCAGAGCAGGTCCTCCCTATTGTTTTTGTTCACTATTGATAACAATGAGCAACGAGAGCAATGGTGCTGTAGATTTAGTTACAATAATGAAACATGATGCCCTTATTACTCAGATGACTACACAGATTATGCTGCCATCAACACCATGAATTTGGCCATCCATAAGAGAATATTGCAATAATGGATCTTAGGTGGTTGAGGGAAGGAATAATCACCACAACCTGAATGGAGACGAGGTAGGAATGAAGAATGTGCTAGGGCTCCACATGTTAGCGAAGGCGCTAAAGGTTCTAATTTCGAGAAGGAACTTGCACAACCTAAAACACAAAGTCAAGCCGATAAAGACTTCAAGATTAAAGTAAATATTTCCTAATTTTCTAATTAGATAAAATTAGAGAAATTTACGAATTGGCAAGAAGAGGTGGATTGATTCAAGATTATAAAAGTTACAGAGAGCAAATAAGTCAAGAGGTGCCTTCCATCTACAAAGAATTACTGATGTCTAGTTGGATCAATTATAGAAGTCTCATCAAATTCTTGCTAATAAGCTACGAGAAAATATTTGTATATATGGATTATATATTGATTGTGTTCAAGGCCAAAGCTCTATTACTGAGTACATTTATGAATTTCTACTTCTTTCAGAGCACAAGGATTTGCTAGAAACTGAGAATCAGAAGGTGGCTCGATTTATTGGTCGGTAAACCTTTAATTCAGGAAAAGATCAGCTTGCKGTTTAAGCCTAATGTTATCGAAGCTTCCAAGTAAGCATTGAAAGCATAAATTCTTGATAGGGCAGCAAGAATAACATTCTTCAAGCAAAGTTCCTACTAGAAGAATACAGAGATGGTAAATTCCGTTACAAATAAGGGGAAGAATGCCATACAGAATGCAATAGCACCCGAATTTCCTAATCCTACTCTTTTGGGGTGGTAGGACATGTCGTCTAACTCCTTCCATCGTTGCGAGCTGCAGTTCTTGAGGCACTCAGAAAAGAGCCCATTCTCCAAGAACAACTAATCCATATACAAAACCTACTAGTCATATTTGCTAGAGATGTCATGAAATCCTAACACCTTCAATGTTACCGATATACTTGAGTTCCATAGAGATGAAGAATTGTATCCTAACTAGAACTTGGGGTTGAGTTCTTCGGAGGAGGAGAAGACCGATGTAAAATTGATGGTCCACGATATATTAAGAAGCTGGTGAATCGGAGTTACATAGGAAATTTGTTTGTCTAGCCGTCAATGGCCAAATTTTGAGTACAGTACCTTTTTTGAAAGGAAATGGCGAGACGAGCAAGACTCATTGCTATACTATGATATAATAGGATTTTTGGGCATTGGGGATAATTTGGGCCTGAAATTAGACTTTTGAGCTGATGTTACTTGGTTCTCTTGTTCGATGAGACCTTGAGAGTCCTGGTAGCATCCAACTACTGTGTGTCCTAACTCTCGAAGCTTAAATTAGATTTTGTTAGTAAATAATGCAATTAATATGAGATTAGGATAGCATTAAATATGATAGAGAATCTAACCTGTAATAAATGATGTTTATGGTTTAAATAGGCTTAGGAAATAGAAGGGCTGTTTGGTCGTGGTCGATGTTGGACTTCTTCCCAATGAGGCTTTTTGTACCTCAAGTACATCATCTAAACCCTTTCTAAGAAAAGTACAGGGCATGTACCTTATTTTGACGTATTTGATTTTTTGTAACATTGTGGCATTTTAGGTTATGCTTTCCTCCCAAAACTCAACAAGTGTATCTCATCGAGTATGAACATGTGTGTAAACTCGAACTACGTGGCATGATAATTTGGACTCTGACGTTTCTAAAACCAACCTACGTAGGAAGATGCCTATTTTTAAAAAATTGGCGGTGGAGGAAGGTAGTAATGACAAAGAGGGAGATGGAGACAGGCTTTACAAGAAATACGATGTGCCTTACCTATCTCCTTGCGATAATGAGGTGCAACTCTTTGCGAACAGATTCTGCCCAGAGTAGGAGTTGGAGGTCAGGAACCAAATAGTGCTCCCGTAGCATGCCGTGAAATTCTTGGAGCATGGCATTTCTCCTCTAGATGTAGTATACACTACCAGCTACATTAATAAGGAGGTGGAGCAACAGGGATGTGCATGGGTGCCTAACACATTGTTATGCTAAGAGAGCTACTGAGGAGGAAATCGATGGCCGAGAAAAATGCAAAGAAAGAGCTAGGGGAGAAAATTGAGAAAGAGGTTAAGACTGGAAAAAGGCAAAGATTTTCGTATTGGCAGAGGAGCATAAGGGTTTGAAGATAGCTGTTAGGTCAATGAAAGAGGAGCTCGGGGATGTGAATGAGAGTATGCTAAAGAGGAGAAGAGGGCAATAGAAGACTTGCAGAAGAACAAAGATATCTTGAAGGAGTGTGAATGGTTGAAAACTTGTGTGGTGGGAAAGGGATTTTTTGAGAGTGGAAGATTTTCGAGCTATGATCAAGGAATAGCTGAGTCCATCATGCGTGATTGGGTATACAAACACAATTGAGCATGCCTTCAAGTTAGATCCCAACTTTTCGGTGTGCGAGAATGATAAGGTGTTCATGTCGAACTCTCCATTAGATGTTGAGATGCCATGGGATCCTGAGTATGTATTTACATGGGCGGGTGAGGAGGACAAGGAGGAATTGATCGGGCATGCTTCATGTGAAAGTACTCGAGAACAAGGTACAAGCATGAATAGGTCAGCCCATGATAGTGATGGCCCTTAGGGTAGAACAAACTCTACCYGAGGCAAAAACGGATCAGTTGAGGAATGGGATTGTAGTTGTAATGAACCTGTTGTAATAGTTAGGTTTTCTAAGTGTTTAAACATTGAATAAAATTCTGTCAATTGAAGTTACCATATTTGGTCAAATGAAATTTGTTAGGAGTTTGACTACTTACTGGTATGTACATATATTTATATGAAACCGTAAGTTGGTGCTCAAGGATTAGAAAGATTAAAAGCAAACTTTAAATCATAAATCAATTGATTGACCATCCATTGAAAATCTGAAAGCCATTGATGGAAAGGCGGGGTGGCAATGTACAGGTTTGTAATAAATTGCTAACTATTAATCTTCCAGGAAACCTGTAGATAAGGGTTGTATATGGGGGTCATTTTCACGAGTTGTGGTAAGTTTGCTGCTGGGAGTTGCAAAACATTGTAACGAGGTGGATCAGTTTTCAGCTAGAGCGAGCATGGCTAATGAAGAACAAGTGACATATACGAGTTCGACTCTGGTCTAGAGCCGAGTTCATATGGGACAYTGATCAATTCCTGGCAATATCCCGAGAGCTCGAAGACTGTAGTAATGGGAAATTCTACTGATGTTCCATTGTGGGTGTGGAGGCATAATTTTATTGGATGCCTGGGTTCAAGAGTTGAACGTCGGATAATGAGGGTAAGAAGGAGGAGGGCTGGAGAGCATGGGGTGGCTGGGGTTCGTCGGTGGAGTTTGTCGAATTTATGGCCGAACTAGGGCCACCAGCAAGTACTTGTGAATAGGTGACGGGGGCYATAGAAKTGGGTTCGGGCTAGCTGGGATCGATGGGTGAGGCGACCAGAGTGTGAGTGGGAGCGTAAGGCTCAGGAGATTGAGAGGAGGACTAACTGGAYGCAAGAGGCGCATGTGTAGTGATAGTCGACCTTACAGAGTAAGTGGAGTCATGTAACTTCATAGATTATGGTGGTCTTATAAACAAAAAACCACCAATAATGTAATAGTAGTGTTTTGTTTTATAAATAAGTAAACAAGTTATTTCTATTATGTTTGTTGTTTGATACTGTTGGAGCGGTTAGGTATAATTGCAACYAGTTTTGGGAAAGAGTGAATTTAATTGCAACTCAGAAAGTAAATATGTAATTGCAACCAATGGTCGAAAATGAAATAAAGTCTCATTATAATCGCATGTTCTAATTTATGTGCGTGCCTTTTTTGGAGGTTCTATGGGAAATCAAAAAAGGCACATTGGACCAATGTGAAGAGACATGCATTCAATGCATGTGGGTGCAAGCATTAATTCTGGAAGAAGAGTAGTCGTTAGCTTGGCTTCTATATATATAGGGGAGGTTAAAAAACAAGGGGTGTAAAATCATTTCACTATCGAATCATTGAAGTGTATTAGCGTATGTAATATTCGTGTTTTGCAAAAGATGACCAAGAGAGCTACTTGCTTGTAGATCCAGTGGGTGTTCATGACATCGTTTGAGACTGTTGGCAACATACCTTGACGTATACATACCGGAGGTTTTGGGTCGATGATGATGAGGAAACTGTCGACTCGTCATGGGCTAGAGTGTGGCTTAGGCAACACGATGAGGAATGGGAACAGGAGGAATCTGTTCAATGAGACAGGGCTAGGCCGATGAGGGTAGTTGCGCAAGCACGTGACGTAGAAGGTCGAGCTCGGTATAGCATCAGTAATATATGGAGAGGCGTCATCTGTGACGAACGTCAACCTTGAAACCTTGAATTCAGTAAAAGATCAGCTTTGCAGTATATATCTAAAGTTATCAAAGCTTCTAGGTTAGCATTGAAGGCAAAAATTCTAGAGAGGACAGCAAGGGCAACATTCTTCAAATAAAGTTCCTATCAGTGGAATACAGTGGTGGTGAATTTCGTTACAGACAAGGGGAAGTAATGCAATAGCTCTGAGATTTCCTAAGAATACTCCTTTAGGTGGTAGGACATGTGGTCTAACTCATTGCAAGATGGCGGGTAGCAGTTCTGAAGACACTTTGAAAAGGGCCCCTCCTTTGAGAGCAACTAATCCATATACAAAACCTAGTTTTATAATATATAATCGTAACACTGACATTAAACATTTGACATGGAGGAAGCATAAAGTGCTCTGGACTTTTCCATAATATGATGGTGATGCCATGTGTACCATTCCTGTTAAACCGATCTGGTTTAATGTTCAATTAGTTCGTCTATTTTTTTTTTTCCTACTATTGAAATGTACTCTATGAATGTTTGATACAAAAGTAGTAGACATGCGATGCTTTGATTCCATCACGGCAACGATGTACCTTGTCCATGTCTAAACTCGATTAGATGGAGTTTAGGAAGTCACTATAAAAAGGATTCATGTCCATGTGGCAACAATTGGTTCGTGAATCGTAGGACAATTATGTTAGCTCTGCATTTATAATGTGGTTCTTATGGAAGTCAATATATAGAATGTAAATTAATATAAGATGAATGTTTAATGTAAAATACAATAAAATTAAAGAATCACGTCCAATGCATTATATCAGCCTTATTTGATCCAGCCCATAGAGCAGTTATTTTATTTTTAAATATATAATATAAAAATAATTTTCTAGTGAAGTGTCATCTCCAATTATTTATTTAGAATCTTTAAAATGATTTCTCATGTCAGCCTGACATAGTTTAAACGTGGCTGAAGACCTTATCCATTTGAGATAAAATTCTTGAAATATTGTGTATCGTAATGATATGGCAAACTCTTGATGATATTGCTCATAGTAAATGTGCAAAATTTCTTACCATATTCACATAATCAGATAAAAAGAAAGGGAAAAAAATAAGGTAGTCCCTATTGGAAAAGGAAAATATTTCTCGTTAAACATAAGTAATGCCCCATAGGTTTGAAATTAATGCATGAAAAACTTTCTAAAAATTATTTGAGCTAGGTGGATATTTAAGAATAAATTTGAAAAAAAAAGTACCTAAAATATTTGAGGTGATTTCTTGTTCAAGCATATCCAACTTGACTTTGTATAAATCCAAATATTAATTCAACAATAGTGAATCCAATCATTTATAGTAAATCTCTGATTATTTCTAATTTTGAGCCTATATGATTTTTATTTTCTTTTGTTATGATAGTAATATAAAATAAGATTACCATATTTGGTTGCTTGTGCATGTCTAGATTCATGCATCAGTAGCTAACTGTAGATTCATATTTCATTTTGAGCAAGCCAGAAATGGCCATTTTTTCGTGCTATTTTACAATCAATTCACCACTATATATATGCTCTTATTGGGAGAATATGGCTAGAAATTCAAATCATCTTCTCCAAGCTTTCAGAATTTGAAAAACCTCTGAAAAGTCTTCAAGAATGGCTTCTGAGAATGTTGTAAGGACACGACCATTTACTTTTCAATTTCAACACTTTCGGAGTCCAGGCACCCGGATGCTGCTAATTCTACTTTTTTGCATTCTAGGTACTTTCCTCAATTGAATGTGTTGGTTAATATTACTTTTTTGCTTTCTTTTTTGTGACAGCTTCAGAATACATTGGTTGCATTGGATAACACAAACATCACAGTAAGACTTGAATTCTACTTTTTGGAATTTTACTTTTTTTTAAGAATATATTTTCCAAGTTGCATGAAATCAGAGACACCATATATTGCAGCAACAAGAAGTAGGAGAAAGAGTACACAAATTTGTCAATGTGTCATATCTTGACTTTAAATTTATACCGATTTGGGAAGAACCCATCAGGACCTATGCTTTAGCATTTGACGAGGTAATTAACCATATGATTTTTGCTTTGTATATTTCAAAGTTTTTCCCTAAACATTTTGAATAAACTAAATAAAAAGTTATTTATTTTTATGCAGGTTGATGAACCGCGCCCAGTAGATGTTACAAAAGGATGGATAAGGACAACTACTCAACGACCTAATGGAATGAAAGATAGCGTAACAAACACATGTTAATTGATTTTTTGTTGGTTAATTATATTTAATTGGTATTGATTGATCAATATAATTACCATTGTTCAAACACATTTTCCTAACATTAGAATATATATTCATTGGTAAAATTTTGATACATTTAGCTTTATGTTTGCAATGTTAAATTAGGTAATTTGTTTTTCTTTAAGTGTTTCTCTTATCAACTCTTACAACTTAAAAGTGTAAGCATTTATTATACTATTTTATGTTGCAGACTTATCAACACCCAACCTCTAGTAGAAAATTACGATCTCTTGCTGAGGTAAAGCATCACATTCATATGAGTTATGATCCTTTGTATGCAGAAACAGGAGGCAGAAGCCCAGGAGATGCTTCTGTAAGTTTGTAAAATTTGTGTATGTGTGTGTGTTTGTATATATAAACATTTCCAAACCTTTCGGCTAATTCAATTCAACTGGTTTTGTAGATATATCTATTGATGAAATTATCAGAACTATCTTCCTGGAATGTTGGAAGGAATTCTCAGGGCAACCAAAAAGCAAAATATGATACTGAAGCAAATCACCAATGGAACCCGACTGTTGCATTGGAGAACATCCTTTTCAAATCGTCTGATGATGTTGAAATAGAAAATAATGAAGAGAAGCACAACAAACATTATGAGGAGTTTTCTGCTCCTATTCTGCAGAATAATCTTCCCAATTCCCTTGAGGGCAAAGGGCACATGGCTTCTAAATCATCCTTTCATCATTTTCAAGAAGACATTGATGTAGATATGATCATAAAAGTTACTCAAGAACTATTGCAAAATCACCCCAGATTGCTTCAGATGCTTCTTGAATAATTTAGTAAGAGTACAATTTTTCATGTAAAAGACTTAATCTCAGTTGTAATAAATTTCTAAAGCAGTTAGAATTCACTTTTTCTCATGGTTTCCATATATAGAAGTAATGCACATAGTCTATTTACCTTCTTTAGTTGAATATAGCTACAAGCACATCTGTAACCTAAGTAAATTTGCTTAGGTTTTTAAAGTCAAATGGCAAGATGCACTTGCAATGCATACAGAATCATCATTAGGACTATCATACTTGCCAACCATCTATGAATTAACTACCTATGTTTCTTGCCAAACATAGCATACATTAAACTCCCAATCAAAGATGCATAAGGAACTTCTTCCATTTATTTCTTGTCCTTCTCAATTGGGAGAATCTATTTATCGCTCAGTTTAGAGCGTGTTGCATGAAGAGTGCTTATTTGACTTCTCCATTTGAAATATTTGAGGCTCTTTATCATTGTAATTCCTCTTGCATGACCAAAGCTTATTCTTAGCTTCATTTTCATGGGTGATTCCATAAACCCTACAAAAGTGAGATTGAAGAAGATAGATAAAACAAGCTTTGTTGTATGAATGGGATGTAGCGAAAGTACAAAAGAGAGTTAATTTCTAGTATTTATTCTATGTGGTTCTCATACTATATCTAACAGAACGAATAAGAAGTTGCCACTCATAAACACGGAATTTATTCTTAGCTAACTACTAGAATACATGTCCTGAGCTTGATGGTGGGTGCTCAAAATCAAGAGGTAACCAAAAAAAAAAAAAAAAAAAAAACCTATGCTTGGGGGAACATAAGCTCTTTATGAATAATTCTATAGGTTGATTTTTAGAAGACACAAATTGCGGAGTAATAGGACCCTCTTCCATGCTTTCTTTCATGAAATGTAATGAGCTTCAATATATCAGCATCTAATAGTATATCCGTTTCCCATTTTGAGCAAGCCATAAATGGACATATTTTTTATCCTATTTTATACTAAGTTTGATCGGGCTTTCTCTTAGATCTAGAACATACATGTGTTGTAGAATATATATACAAATAAGAGCCATGGCAATAGAATACTAAATTAAACATATACATACTTTTTGCCATAATTGTTCAAGTTCATAAGTTCAGTGAGTAAGATTTTTGGTCGAAACCTTTGTAACATGTAACACTTTATTAGTCAGTGACTCTTGATCAAGAACTCTGGATCTACAGCTCTCAATGCGTAACAATGGAGTACTGTAGTAATATAACTTTAGGTATGAGAGAACTTCTAGCCTATTCCTATTTCAAGAACAACACCAAATTGATGTGATGATGGGCATACATATAGACAAGCTTGGGACCCTCGTAAGATGGTCATTCATGGAGTTTTCTTATCAAGGAAAGTACCTAAAATATTTTAAGATATAATCATAATCAATTAAGGCTTTACTAATGTCTATTTGACTTATCTTATAGGTGGAAATTAGGCAACCGCTTAAATAATATGTGGTCCACTTTTCAGTCTTGATTAAAGGCAATGTCTTACATTCTCCACTTGGTCAACAAACCAAAGTCAAATAATCTTAACGAGTGACAAACTTGTCTTATTGCTATACCTGTTTGGATGGACCTTTTATGTAACACCCGAGATTTCTTTCTATGGATTTTTGTTTGATCGTGCAAATCTGTGAGCCAACTAGGGTCCGATAAAATTCTATGTGGTTAATGTTTTAATTGTACGTTAATAAGTGCAAAATTATCTTGTTTGTTGGATTAGAGCTGTTGGTTAGAGGCTCGACTCGTGGGCCTATTTATTTGTTAGTAAGAAGTTGGGCTTTTTATTAAAGGGAAGCCCGTTATATTTAATTTAAGGATTTTAGGTTAGATTTGGATGGGAAGGCTCGAAGGGTTTGGGTTACGGCGCAAAATATAAATTAAAAAAAGAAAAAAAAAGAGAAAAACCTAAAAACCCTAGAATCTCCTTCTTTTTCTTCGTCATCATGCTGTCGTCGCCCAAACCAAATCCTAACCGCCGCCCCATTCTTGAAAACTCCTCCTCACCGCACACGCTGCCTCTTCTTCTTCTTCTCTTCTCACAGCTGCTACCACTCCTTCTCTGCTGACACTGCACAGATCGTGTACGCCATGTCCCACACGCCGGTGCTATTTTTTGCACCAAATCTGCTCGCAGCATACCCTCTTGACCAAATTGGTTAGCTGCTCGGGAAAGACGTCGAACTTTGCTGTTCGACGGGGTCGTTCGTAGCGGCCCGCCGATTGGGCTGCTCGAGAGTCACCATTTTGCTCGACCAAGATTTGCACAACCCGTGCTGCTCGTCAGTCCGAGCACCATTAGATCTGCACATGTAGACGATCGAAGCCTCAGATCTAGAGTTGCTGGTGCATCGGTTGTTCACCTGCAGCTCGTCGACAGTCCGCGCCATCGCTCCGCTCYGAATCTGCCATCTGTTCCCTCTTTTTCCTCCCTCGCGACCTAATCTGGACGTCCGCTCTGCTGCACCACTTGCTTAGATTGCGGGTTGCTGCGTGTCGTCCATCCTCAGTAGCTCGCCACCTTCATTCCACCCTAAGAGGGTGCTCGAACTAGTGGCAGCTCGGGAGCTGCATTCTTACTTATTGTTCGCTGGCTTCCAATAAGCGTAGGCACCCAGCAAGCAGAGCGCCCAGCACCCAGTGCCTAGCGCCTAGGCTCACCGATGCCCAGACGCTATTGTGCTCTCCGTGTGAGCGCACGCCCAGGAATCCAATGCCGCTCCCGCACCATTTGGATATCGTGAATTTAAAGGTGGAAACGCTAACACTTAATATTGAAATTGTATGACTTGAACATAATTATGCCCTGAAGTGAATTTATAGGAGAATATAGATTAGGTTTATACCCGAGCTAAGGAGTTGAATTGTAAATTTAAAAGCGTTATATTCAATAATATGAGAACCAAATATAAATTTATAAATTTATAAATTTATAAAGGAAATTTTGGATTAAACACAAAATACCTAAGTTGGGACGATCGAATATAAAGTTAGCAAAGCATCACATAAACTTTATAGAAGGAATGGAGAAGCAGTTAACGTACTATGACATGTTCAACTCATAGAGTGTTTACCTCAAGTATAAGGAGTCCAAGTTATAGTGAAAGGGATAGAGTAGAGTGTCGAACCCACAAGAATTGATTAACTCACTTCCCTGGTTCATGTAACATAGAGAAGAAGCTAAACGTATGCACAAGCTACCCATTTACATGTCACTAAGCCTCTTTGCCTCATGGTAACTATGAGCATAAGTAAGTTTTCAAATTGGTTTTTGGGAATTTCCAAAACTAGATATCGTTATAATATATAAACAACGCATAGTAAACCAAATTTTATCAAATGAGAATAGATATTTGGAGTACCAAGGATATAAAACCAACAATATATTAACCAACCAAATTCAATGTCAAATCATTGAGCTCTTCAAACCAATTCTCCTCTTAGTTGCCCTCTCGTTTTCACTAAGGCACATGCTCTTTGATTATACAACCTAGAGTCTCTCAAGTGCTAAGTTGCTACCCACAATACATGCTTAAATTGGCTGCAATAGAGATAGTTGCAATACACTCAAGCAATGAGTAAATCAAACTATAGAAAACTTTCTCTTGAATAGAACTTGCAAAGTTGCACCATAACCATACATGCTTAGACATATTAAGGCTAGCTAAACACTAACACATTATTCATGAAATCACTTCTCAAATAAAAATTAGCTAAGTCCATCTAAGAGAAATGACAATATAAAATTATTATGGCATGCTCGAATTACAAATTGGAATTCAATATTTTAAATTAGAAGTTCAAATTACATCGTTGACTAAGACATAGCCTTAGCCCAAATAAAGGACTACTCAGACATATTAACAATACCCAATAGAATTCAAATGGATAAGTACATCATGAATAACAAGATTAAGGGTAGGAAATGCTCAAGAAATGGTTGCTTCAAAGTGGTGAAGAACAACGAAACGGCAGCAAATTTATGGAGCTTGTTCTCCCTATCCAACCGTTGGATTCTCTTCAAATTTAAACAAAGGTGACCCACAGTAGTCTAATAACAGGTGATTGGTGGAGATGTGGTTTTGAATGGTAAATGATGAGTTACAGCGGAATTTTCTTACTGCAACAGAAAGTGACGGGAATGGAGAAGAGGCAATAAATGAAGAAGAAGATTGCCAAAAAGTGAATAAAGTTTATTTAAATCAGATAGGGAATGATTTGGGGCTGATTTGAACCTAAAAGGTGTGCCTCCAAAAGTTAAAATATCATTGGGCTTTGATAATAACTCAACTTGCATATATTTTGACCCACATAATGAAGCATATGTCTCTTAAAGATCATTTTGAACATTTTCTCTCCGAATTGGCTCTTGAATCCTTCATAAGTAATGTTCATTGTCATGTCTAGAATATTTCTCCCGATTTTTTGAACTTTTGGAGTTTATTTGATGCACTTATGTCCCACATTTGCATGAATTTGTACGCCCAGTCTTTAGCCTTAATCAATAATTCTTACATAAATTGGAAATGTGGAAGTTTCTTTGACATTTCTTGCACAACAACTATAACAAATCACGGAATTAAGGTGATAAAACATATTCAATATTTGACTCAACAATTTCCCCCAAACTTATTATTTGCTTTCCTCAAGCAAATTAACGAAAATTTGCAATATCATCAAATATGTTTAACTCACAAAGAAGTTACGATAATCAAAAACATGTTAAAAAAAATGCCTTAAAACACATTTAGAAGAAGGAAAAAAATCAAATAAGTAGACATGATTAACAAGGCAATACAAAACTTCCATCCTTTTCCTTTTTTTTTTCCCAAAGTTAAGTGAATCACATATGTGCAAGAAGTGTTAAGCTCATTAGATGTGATCTACTTTCTTTTGGATTTATTTCTCATATCAATAGCGAATTTCCAATCAAAACAGTGTATTCAGGAGGAGTTTACAAAATGCATTGAGAATGAGCAAGTATGCTCGAGACCTTACTAGCTATAAGTCACGAGATTTCACTCTAATATCACATAAGAGTTTATGCTAGTGTTTAAGCACTCAAACTAAATCATATGGACATATTTCCATAAGCTTGCTACTTCATCTCATCRCTACACATCAATACACAAAACTATTAATCAAAAGGTCTTTATTTGGTTGGCTTAGGCTAGGTAAGTGATGTTAAAGGTATGTAAAAGGGTAAAGGGTATCAAATTCATAGCCTTATGTCATTCAAATCAAACATTCAAGAACCACTTGTCTCCAGTAGTCTCCAATAGTCTTCACAAATCCAATTCACTCAAACTTAAAACCAAAGCTCTTTTATTTGAAGCTGAAATCAACCCCTTTTTTTTAACATATATGTATCTTTTTACTTTTATATTTTCTTTTATTTTGAAGCTCTTTTTTCTTCTTTTTTATTTTTTYTTTTACAAGGATCATGCCGTTTTTCTTTTGTTTCATTCTAACTTGCTTTTTACATACTCCCCCGAACTTGGATTAAGCAAAGTATTATCAATATAATGCTCAATTTGAGACTAAGATGATTCATTTACACATGTAAGGGCAGGTATTTAGGATCATGGCAAGAAAAAGCTAAGTGTTTAGGGTGGCTAACTAATGGATATTCAATGTCAGGACATTAACTCATTTGCCATGGTGGTAATACTAATGTACCTATATCTTCTCAATAGCATTTCATGCATTGACAAGATGCCTTGAAAGATTAATAGCAAGTTCTAGATCAAAGAATTATGTCACACATGAACGAAAAACTACTATGAACTATAAATAAACTTTAATAAGGCTCAAAAGCTCACAACATGGCATAATTCACCCATAAGGTCATCAAATTATTTTGTTAAATCTCAATGCATCATAGAAATTCAAAATYCACACATAATACAAGTTCAATCTCAATTTCTCACCATGTTGACATAACAAATACTTCCTAAGTATTCATAATCATCCTTTCTTAAGTTCTCGCATTTGCACAAAAATGATCTCTTTTTATTCACTTTCATCATTGCATAAGAACACTAGCGATTAAAAATGTTCACCATAAACAAGTAATAAAGCAAAACAAACACTAATATTTCAAAACTTTGGCTAAAAATTCAAACTAGAATCTACAACCTAGGATATTAAACCTTTCCCCCAAACTTAAACTAAACATTGTCCTCAATGCTTGAATGCCTTAAACATAAAATGAAATATGTTGCATTGCCAATAAGTGGTGCCGCGGCACCTGAACAGCTCATAATGCAGAAAATGTTACATTTTTGAACTCAATCTCAAACATATCTTGCAATAATCTCCTATTCCCTTACTTCAAATAAACTTTCCCTCACTCTTATACACCATACACATCTCCACACTCCAAAAGCATGGTACCTCCAAGTAGGGCTTTACGTCAAGAACTCCTAACCATTCCATTATTCTTCTTCATCTCTCAAAGAGGATTAGGAGCATCCACCAAAAGTTGGACCTCTTCAATAATATCCAAAGTCTCATATGGCTTACATCTATGGCCATTCACTTTAAACTCACTCCCATCAATTTGATTCATCAACAGATAGAGCATTGTGAGGATAAACTTCCTTAATAATGAAAGGGCCACTCCATCTTGACCTTAGCTTGCGTGGAAATAACTTAAAGTGAGAGTTGTAAAGCAAAACCAATTAGCTGGGATGAAAATCTTTTCTCATAACGTCTTGTCTGCTTTGGTCTTTTCCTTGAACAAATTTTCATTTTCATATGCCTCCAACCTTATCTCATCAAGCTCATTCAAGTCTAATACCCATCAAATTTAGCTCCTTGWTTGCCCAATTGGCCTTGTGTTCAAGCTCAAAAGTGAGATGAAAAGCTTTACCAAATACAAGTCTATAAGGAGACATACCAATTAGAGTCTTGTATGTCATCTTACATGCCAACAAAGCCTCTCCAAGCTTCAAACTCTAGTCCTTTCTACTAGTGGTTACAACCTTTTGAAGAATGCTCTGGATTTCCTTTTAGAGATCTTAACTTGCCCACTAGTTTGTAAATGGTAAGGAGTTGCTACTTTGTAGTTGACATCGTAGTTCCTCAAAAGTGCTTCAAGTTGTTTGCTGATAAAGTGAGAATCACTAACAAGAACTTGTTGCACTCTAAATCTTTCGAAAATATTCACTTTAAGYAACTTAAGAACCACTTTCTAATCATTCATCTTACAAGCTATGGTTTCRATCCATTTTGAGACATAATCAACTTCAACCAAGATGTAGAGGTTCTCGTACGAGTTAGGAAATGGACCCATGAAGTCTATCCCCCAACAATAAAATATCTCAACCTCAAGAATAGATGCTTGTTGCATTTGATTCCTTGATGTAATGTTTTCACTCATTTGGCATTTGTCACATAATTTAGCAGACTCACAAACATCTTTAAGTAAATAAGGCTATGAAAACCACAAGTGAGTACTTGAGGCATGTTCTTCCCACCAAAGTGTCCATCACAAGATAGAGAGTGACAATGTGCAAGTATGCTAGACACTTCATTTTGAGCAACACAGCTTCTTACTAGGCCATCCTTGCAAAATTTGACTAAATATAGGTCATCCCACACATAGTATCTTGCCTCCATCTTCAACCTCTTCTTTGCATTGAAACCATTTTCCTTCACATGCTAAGTAGTTCCCTAAATTTGCAAACTAGAAATTTAATTAGATGTCATCATTAAGAGCGACTCATCTACAAAGTTGTCTTTCAAGGGAACATGAGAACTATGAACATGAGAAATTCATAAGAGATGGTTAACTACCCTATTCATCTTGCCCAACTTGTCCACAGTTTCAATATCAAACTCTTGAAGTAGAAGTATCCACCTAATAACCCTTGGTTTGGAATCAATTTTGGCTAAAAGATATCTTAATGCACTATGATCCGTGTGAACAATGACTTTGGAGCCCAACAAATATCTCCTAAACTTTTCTAAGGCAAAGATGATTGCTAAGAGTTCCTTCTCGATTGTGGTGTAACTCACTTGAGCTTTATTAAGGACTCTACTAGCATACTGAATGGCAGGAATCATTTTCTCCTTCCTTTGATAAAGAATGGCTCCCATGGCAAAGTCACTTACATCACACATCAACTTAAACGGCAAACTCCAATTCGGGCTCAGCACAATAGGAGCTTTCATTAACAAAGCCTTAATCTTCTCAAAGGTGCTCAAGCGTGCATCATCAAAATGAAAGAAAGCTTCTTTGCACAACAAATCACAAAGAGGTTTAGCAAATTTGAGAGAAACCATTTATAAACCTTTTATGGAACCTAGCGTGCCCCAAGAATGATATAATTCCCTTGGCATTTGTTGGAGGAGGGAATTTAGTAACGACGTCCAATTTAGCTTGATCAACCTCTTTGCCTCTTGAAGATATAATGTGTGCCAAAACTATGCCTTCCTTCACCATAAAGTGGCATTTTTTCCAATTCAAAACCAAGTTAAACTCATAGCATCTCTCAAGAACAAGTAAGAAATGATGCAAACAATCTTCAAATGAAGAGCCAAAAACAATAAGCTCATCTATGTATATCTCAATGTACTTTCCACCATGTCACTAAAAATACACATCATATGCCTTTGGAAAGTGGCAGYTGCATTGCATAGGACAAATTGCATCTTTTTATAAGCATAGGTACCATATTAACAAGTGAAAGTGGTCTTCTCTTGATCATTTGGAGAGGGATGAATTTGATTGTAGCCACTATAACTATCAAAGAAATAATAGAACTTAGGCCCCACCATCCTTTCTAGCATTTGGTCAATAAATGGAAGACGAAAATGGTCTTTCCTGTAGCCTTGTTCAACATTCTATAATCAATGCAAACTAGCCATCCATTTTGCACTCATTAGGGAACCATAACTCCATTACTATTAGGCATCACGGTTACTCTACTCTTATTAGGGACACCTTGAATTGGAGACATCTATTTTGAATCGAGGATAAGATATATGATTCCATTATGAAGAAGCTTCATGATCTCTCTTTGAAAACCTCTTGTGTAGGCGGATTGATCCTTCTGTGTGCCTTTGTTGATGGCTTCACATCTTTCTCAATAAGGATTTTATGCATACAAATGTTAGGGCTTATACCCTTGATATTGGAAATTGACCACCTAATAGCTTTTGTTTTTGTCCTTCAACACCTAAGTAACTTTTTCTCTTACACATCACTCAAAAGAGAAGAAATAATTACAAGCAAAGTGCATGTATTACCAATATAAGCATATTTCAAGTGTGAAGGTAAAGATTTTTAACTCAAGTATAGGAGCATGCAATATAGAAAGAAATAAATGAGAAGAGATAGAGAGAGGAGCTCAAGTCCAGAAACTGAAGTGAAAGACTTACTTTCCTCAAGTGAGTTAACGACTTCTACTTTTCTTCTTCCAAGAACTCAAGCCCTTCATTCTCAATGCAAGTTCCCAATGGATCCCTTGAAAAGGTCTCCAAGAAAGTGTGTTTCACCATTGTATCAATGTTATCTATCACTTCCAAATGGAAAAAATCAAAGGAACTAGATGGTTTCCTCATACTGTCAAAAATCCTAAGGCCAATAGTTGTGTCATGAACGGCCATACTGAGCAATCATTCTTTAACATCAACATTTGTCTCTATTGTGGCCATGAATACTCTACCAACTATAAGGGGGAGCTCACTTAAGGTATTTGGATCCTTATCATATCTAGAACAACAAAGACTGTCAATAAGATCAATTCATCAACAATAACAAGCACATCTTGCACAAGCCGTCTTGGATATATAATACTATGGTAAGCCAATTCAGTGATATGGTAACCGGTTCAATATCTCCCAAAGCAAGTGTCTTATACCCACTAAAAAGCGTTAAGTTGATGCAAGCACTCAAATAAAGTAAAGTTTTCTCAAAATTTCTCTCCCTAATTCTACAAAGTACAGTAAAGGATCCCCGATCCTTCAATTTTGGAGGAAGCTTCCTTGGTAGTATAGTCCTAACCTCCTCACTTAAACAAACTTTGTCATTACCCAAGAATTTATGCTTATTGATGCAAATTTCGTTTATGATGTTGGCATATGATTGGATAGAAGAGTTCGCACTAAGAAATGGAATGTTAAGCTCACCTTTACTAAGTACCCCCATGCACTCCTTGGTAAGCTTATCTTGTTTGGCCTTTGCATTTTGTTTCCTCACAAGTTGAGGGAATGGGAGCTTTCTAGTTTCCTCTTCATGGTTAGAAGGGTTGATTGTAAGGCCTCTTCTAAATGTTCTTGATGAATCTACATGAGAAGATGAAATAGAGCAATTGTRGGCTTTAGCATTGATGTTATCTTTCAAAGCCTCTTGAAATTCATGGTCGTGGCTAGTGCTTCATTCACCATGATTTTGAACTTGAATTGGTGCTTCACTAATCATATGCTCATCCACAATTCTTCTTTCAAACCTCGGTGGCTCTTTTAAGTGGCTTAGTGAATGCAAATGCTCAATAGATGACTTAGCAGTCTCGGCCTCATTGTTATATTTGGTGCCACTCTCAATGTAATAGTCATTTATTCATGCTTTGGATTGCTCACTGCAATAGAAGGAAGTCCTTGCCTTTGATTCCCCATCTCATTAGCTATTTGACTAATTTAACCCCAAGCTTTTGCAAACTTTGAGCTAGGATATTGATCTTTGAATCTTGCTTGCTATACATCATGGAACTATTCAAAAGATCCTCAATAATAGGCTTCTTAACCTCAATGGCTTGAATAGGGGCTTGTAGAGGTGGAAGAGCCACATATGGTGGTCTCTGAACATTGTTACCCTTGAGATTCCCCAAAACCTTAACTGCCATGGTTTGGATCTGAATTACCTCCTTGTGTAATGTAGTTCCCTTGAGGCTTATTGTACTCTTGATATCATTATTGAGCTTGAGATGAACTTTCTTGAGCATTACCACCCCAAGTGCAGTTAGGATGATTCCTCCATCCTGGATTATATGTGTGGGAATAAGGATCATTTCTTTGTTGGTTCTTGTTCCATGTCATGAATTAATATTACTCCACCAATTTCGGATATTGAGAACCTTGGGGACAATATGTTGTCTCATGGGAAACATCTTCACAAGTCAAGCACATGTTGATACTTTTCAAATACCCATGTTGACTAGGTGATGATGACAAATCCAAACCTTGCCCTTGAGCATGCACACGACCTTGCAAGGCTTCAAGCATTAAATCCATCTTTTTGCTCATATTGTCTTCCATCCTTTCAATTTTTGCTGGACATTGATGGCCGAGTCCTTAACTCATGCATACCACATCATTTTSCTCGAGTAGCCTCTCTCAAACTCATATTAACATTGYCATAGCTTATTTCATCACATTTATTATCCTAAAGTTAAGATGTATTGGCCAATTGTTGAACTATTCATTGAGCATTTTCTTGAGTCTTGTCCATGAATGAACAACCACAAGAATTATCTAGCCTTCTTCTTGTCTCGGGTAAAAGCCCTTATTTCATCAACATTCTCTACAATTGCCCAATCCAAAAACTTTTTTGACTCATAGAGTGTTTAACTCAAGTATAAAGAGTCCAAGTTATAGTGAAAGGGATAGGGTAGACCATCGAACCCACAATGATGATTAACTCACTTCTCAGGTTTAGGTAACACAAACAAAGAAGCTAAACTTATGTAGAAGCTACCATTTACATATCACTAAGCATCTTGGCCTCACGGTGACAATGAGCACAAGTAAGTTTTCAAATTGGGTTTTGGGAATTTTCAAAGCTAGAAATCGCTACATTATGTAAACAATGCAAAGTGAACTAGATTTTATCAAATGGGAATAGATATTTGGAGTACCAAGGATACCAAAACAACAATATAACAACCAATGAAATTTAATGTCAAATTATTAAGCTCTTCAAAACAATTCTCCTCATAGTTTCCCTCTCGATTTCACTAAGCCACATGCTCTTTGATTATACAACCTAGACTCTCTCAAGTGCTAAGTTATCTGCCCACAGTACATGCTTAAATTGGCTACAATATCAAACTTATGGAGATAGGTGCAATACATTCAATCTATGAGTGAATCAAAGTATTGAAAACCTTCTTTCGAAATTCCTTGCAAAGTTACACCATAACCACACATGCTTAAACATATTAAGGGTAGCTATGCCCTAACACATAATTCATGAAATCACTTCTCAAATACAAATTATCTAAGTTCATAAAAGAGAAATGACGATATAAAATGATTATGTCATGCTTGAATTACAAATTGACATTCAATATTTGAAATTAGAAGTTGGAATTCCATTGTTGGCTATGACATAGTCTTAGCCCCAAATAAAGTGACTACCCACACATAGTAACAATACTCAATAGAATTAAAATGAATAAGTACATGAAGAATAAAAAGACTAAGGGTAGGAAATTCTCAAGAAGTGGTTGCTTCAAAGTGGCGAAGAACAATGAAAACTTCAACAACTTCATGGAGCTTGTTCTCCCTATCCAACCTCTGGATTCTCCTTAAATTTTAACAGAGGTGAGCCATGGAAGTGTACTAAAATGTGAATGGTGGAGATATGGTCTGGATTAGGGAAATATTTGTTATGGTGGACTCTTCTTACTGCAGCCGAAAAATGATCGAAATGGAGAAGAGGAAAAGAATGGAAAAGAAGATGGCCAAAAAATGGATAAGATTTTGTTTAAATCAAATAGGGATGATTTTGAGAGTTTTGGATCTAAAAGGTAGGCCTCAAAAAGTTAAAAGTATCTTTGGGCTTTGATAATAAATCAAGTAGAATAGATTTTGGCCCACATAATGAAGCACAGATTTCCAAGATCAATTTGAACATTTTCCTCTCCAAATTGGTCTTGAGTCCTACATAAGAAAGGTTCCTTGTCATGTCTAGAATATTTCTGCCAATGTTTAGAAATTTTTGGAGTTCTTTGATGTGTTTATATCCCTCATTTTCATGCATTGTACACTAATCTTTAGCCCTAATCCGTAATCCTACATAAATTGGAAATGTGTGAGTTTCTTTAATATTTCTTGCACAACAACTATCATAAATCATGAAATTAATGTGATAAACATATTCAATAGTTAACTCTACATGACATTTTAAAATCTACTGTCTTATGCTTTCAATTTGTTTAGTCTTAAGTGTCGAATTCAGTCATCAAACCGGACCTAAAAATCTACTTTGACAAATTCTATTATGACTCATTTAAGCAAATATGTCTTTTTCTAGTTCAAATATTATTTGGGCGATTCTTTTTTTGTAACTTCAAATTCCCTGTGAATATTTTATTCTGTATGTCACACAATGGAAAACAAGCTGGTTAATGCGAGTTGGTTCACATCAGGGTCTTGTTTCGTTTTAATTTTTGCAATATGTTGATCTTTTTGTCTTACTTTATCGATTCTTCTAGCCAATAAAGAGAGAAATGATATCATCAAGTTTTACAAGACGACCTGCTAGTGTATGGGTTTCCATAAATGAATAGGTTTAAAATATTTAATTTGTGACGTACCAAAACATTAGYTCATATTTTTGTACTGTGCCCTTGGTCTTCCTAAACAGGCCGAAAACTCTGCTAAACAATGTAGGCATATTGATCATTCTTTTTTTAGAATAAAAAATATTTGGGATGCATTACATGTTGCTGGCCAATCAGCCTTAGAGGAAGGGATTACATCATGCTTTGAAGCTTCTACCGCTTTTTAAACTTTTTAGTGATTTCCTTGTTTTCTTAATTAGGCTTTGGGATTAATCATTTTAGGATTAGGATTAGCATTTTTCCAATTTAAAATGACCCTTTTATTGTAGTTTTGATTCAATCAGTCATTATCAATCAAATTCGAGATTTTCTTCCAACTTCTCGGATGGATTCCAGTTATTTCTGGTCGACACCAAATTTGTCTTTCTTGCATTTATAGCTTGTAAACCCCATTAGTTTCCGATTGTGTCATGTCGTAACAGAGTACGACTTCCCTATTTCTTTTATTCACTATTTATTACAATGAGCAGTGAGAGCAATGATGCTGTAGATTTAGTTACAAGAACGAATTAGGATAGCCTTGTTACTCAAATGACCGCATAGATTATGCTGCCATGAACATGGTGAAAGTTGTGATGACTCATCCTCTCCTAGGTTCCATTGATCTGTACGAGCATCGCCTATCTCCCGACAATTGATCGGTCAAGTAACCATAGCACCCATAACCCATAAATATGATATAAAGTCTAAACTAATTACATAGTCATAAAATCTTAGACAATAAATACCGAATTACAACTCCGAATAATTTACAATCCATAACATTAAAATTACAACACGCAAATCAAACTTTAGAAATACTAGAACTAATTACAAATTTATGAGCTTCATAAGATATTTCCTATGATATGCTCCTAAGCTCAGTATTACCTGATAGCTCTAGTAATTTGTAATTGTCACTAAAACGTGTGAGAAAAACATTTAGCTAGGCTCAGCGAGTTTTGGGGTGTGTGCAACGTGTAAGTTACAAAATATTCAAGTGTGCATAATTTATTTAAACGAATAATCAAAATGAATAATCGAGATGCAAGATCTCAATAAAGTGTATTAAAATAGTTAAAGCTCAAAGCATAATATAAATCAAAGTAGAAAATAAACAAGTAACATGGAAGCTCGAAAGAATTCAAGAATATAACAAAGGGTTTCTCGGTGGTAAAACTATTTATCAAAGTGGGATAGCACTCAAGGTAGAATGTTATGCAATTACCACTTGTTTGATTTGGTGGGGTCAAGTTAACAGCCTTACTACCACATATACACAAGCAAATTTCAGCCGCTCACGATGACAAACAAAAGTACCCACTAGTAGGATACATAGATTGATTGGCCCGGGCCAAACGTCCTAACCAATGGCATGAGCTTCCAACAAAATTCATGGTGGGCATGTGGGGCACAACAATCTGCCTAAAGCATTCCCGATTTTACCACAATATATCATCACAGACTAGGCCATATGGCTATCTTGAGGACTGACGCCTGATGATTTAGGAGGTCCTCGAGCTGGTGACCAACCAAGCACATGGACACTGCTCGTTCTGCTAATTTCTCAAGACAATGGACAAAGTACTTATCTTTCAAATTTTCACAATTCCACAATCACAATTTGACAATTGAATCTAAGTTGCAATGTTAAATCAATGAACGTTTTGGAATTTGCAATGGCTTATCAAATTAATACTTTAAATTAAACAATGCATATTTGAAAGTAAATATTCAAAATCATAATAAAATTCAGAAATCACAATAGAAAATAATTCCGTGCAAAAAAATGCATTCACCAGAATTTTCAAGAATTCACATTAAAATGATTAAGAATGTTTGAAAACATTCACTAGATTAACAAAATCACAAGTATTTGTGAGTTAACAAGACGAAAGGATTCTTATGAAAATAGCTGAGTAAGTCTGAAAATGCATTACTAGAATATCAAAATTACATGCATTTGAGATGTTTTAATAAAATCGAGGGACTCACCTAGGCTCATGAATTTCCTATCTATTCAGCTAAAAATTTGGATTGGGATACCATAAAACATGTAGGAAATGTATCCTTAGTTGACTCATTGATCAAGCTAAGCTATCTTACCAAATCAGTAAAAGTAAAATTGTTTATGATGCTTTCTGCCAGCATAGACAGTGTTCAGAAAAATGGTCATAGATCAAGTTTTGGTTCTAGTTTCCTTACAAGGATTATATGGAAAGGAACCTAATATAGAAGGCTAACTATGCGTAGTAGTTATGCTTAATTCTGAGTAACGAATAGGTTTCAGTTTGGCTAGAAAAATAGGGTTTGGTGTCTACTAACTAAAACTGTCCAGCATAGGTATTTTATTAATAACTAGAGCTATATATTGAGTTACCTCACAAAAGTTATCTTATATGAATCCCCACAAACAGGGATTTCTATGCCTATATGGAAGTCCAATACAGACAAGGGGAAGAACACCCTAGAGAATGCAGTAGCTCCCAGCTTTCATAATCCTACTTCTTTAGGTGGTAGGAGATGTGGTCTAACTCCTTCTAGGGTGGCGGACAGCGGTTCTGGTGGCATTCAGAAAAGGGCTCCTCCTCGGAGAATAGGTAATCCATATACAAGATGCAATGGAGATATTTTTTGCAGATGTCATGAAATTCTAACACCTTCAATGTTCTCGATATACATGAGTTCCATAGAGATGAAGGATTTTATCCTAATGAGAACTCAGGGTCGAGTTCTTCGGAGGAGGAGAAGACGAAAGTAATCTGACACATGGTGTCAGAATCTTGATTATGGTACCTTTTTTGAAAGGAAACGGCGAGACGAACAAGAGCTATTGCTATACTATGATGTAAGAGGGTCTTCGGGCATCCAAGGTTATTTAGGGCCTCAAATTAGACTTTGAAACTTTTACTGCTTCCTAAGCTTTTTGGTAATTTTTTATTTACTAGTTAGACATTAGATTGATCACTATAGGATTAGGATTGGTGTTTTCTCTATTTAAGGGACCTTTTTACTAGTACTTTTCATTTAATCAATTATTATCGATCAAATTCGAGATTTTTTTTTTCAAATTCTCTGGTCGATTTAGGTAATTTCTTGGGGATTTCAAATTTGACTTTCTTGGGCTTTTTGCTTGTAACCCCGTTACTTTCTACCCACATCACCGTTGGCCAATATGAGCATTGGTAGCCACGTTCTGTAGAATTAGGGCACAGGCCCCCAAAGAATTGTAGAAATTCTCAGTGTTAGAAGCATATATATATGTCTTTTTTCTTGATTTTATATTTCAAAATATTTCAGTGAAAATTTTCTATGTTTTGTTTGATTAGATGAAAGAACTACTAAGTCAATGACCTAGTTTTAAAATATCTAACCGTAACAGTGACATTAAACATTTGATGTAGATGAAGCTTAAAGTGTAACAACTTGGATATTTTGAGAAAATAGAAACAAACATAATTTATGATATCGCAAGTAGATTTAGTGTAAGTTAGAATATCTAAGAATAGGATATGATTAGACTTATAATTTGACAGAATTATTACGATTAAGATAAATGTGAAACATAATCTTGGCTTAATCAAATTTTAAAAACTTTTTTAAAAATTTTTAGCTTTGATTATGTATTAAAACCTTACTCTATTCACAAAAATTTGATTTCCTTACATTCTAGTTTTGAAAATACTATTTTCGAAGCTGATTTTTCTTAAATTTATTTTTGAAAACCCTATTTTCCAAAACCGACTTTTCCTTAACTTTATTTTAAAAACTCTATATTATTTTCTTAAAAATTATATTATTTTCTACCTAAAATAATTTATTACTTTACTAGTTTACATTTCATTCCAGAGTTTAGCTTAAAATCTTTCTAATAACCCCAGAGTGCTACCGTATCTCTTCCTCTTCATCCTGGCCGATTTTTTCTCTTCAAATTGCAATCATTTGATCCTCAATTCTTGATTCATTTCTACCCCTTGACCACCCACCATTGCATGTTGTGTATTTGGCATGATATTTGCATGAACTTGCATGAATAGGTATCCGATTTTTCTTTAGTCTTAGCATGCAAATTCCAGCTGCCAATTAGGCAAGCTATTCGGTTTTGGGAGATCTTTAGCAAGAATTGAACAGCTGGTCGTGATGGTGTGTGCTGACTGAATTGCGTGAAGATTTCAGCAAGAAAGTGGACGGCTAGCTAGGTTATTTSTCAAACTTTATAGGTAGAAGATTGAAGAGTCGGACAACTGTCCATTTGAGGTGTCACTCGACATAGCAGAAACAGAAAGTTCTTCTTTTCTTTTTTTGCTTGAAATAACCAGCCAAAACTGCCATTATCTCGCTAAGGTTTCTTCTCCAAATCATAGACATTTGATCTCTAGTTTTGGTTTAATCCTAGCCCTCCAAAAAAAAACCCCAAAGCATAGCTTGAATATATAAAAAGTGTGTATCAGTGTGCTGTCTGATTTTTGGAGAGTTCTAGCATGAATTTTCCAGCTGCCATTCTAGTGATATGCTGTTCGATTAAGATGTAGTTTCAGCTTGAAATTTGATACCTAAGCAAGGTGATTAGGCGGGTTTAGAGGGTAAAAGAACTACGAGAAGGACTGAGGTGTCCTTTGCACATGGTAATTCTTCAAAGCATTGCAAGAAATCCACATTTTTCTCCTCTAAATCCTGCCCGACTCTCACCGTCCTTTTTCRTTAAAAGTTCTGTCCAAACACTCCTATAAATAGAGGCTTAATCCTACCTCAAATCCACACTAAAAACTGATCAAATACCCTACCTGTTATAAGCCAAAACTCGGCTTTATTCCTCATTCTCAAACAGTCAATAGCTTCTATTTTAAGCCAAACTTTTAGCCGTTCTTTTATACAATCATCACCCTTTAAAATACATCCTGAAACCAACCACTTTTAGCCATTCCTTTGCTGCATCTCATTCGGGTAAGAAGGAGGTTGAGTCTGAATTGATTAAGCTTGAATCATGTCATATTGTGTGTGTCGTGTAGTGTTTGTACTTAGGTTTATAGATTTTGCATGTGAGCTTTGAACGGATTTTGCATGAATGTTATGTATTTATGATTGTATTTATGATTTTAAGCTTTTATATGATGATTAATAAAGTTTCTGTATGCATTTGGGTTGACTGTTTCACTTAAAAATATAAGATATGATCACTATAGCTTGTTTTGGACACACTATAATTTTTACCCATTGCCAACATGTGTTAGTAGTTTTATTTCTTGATGAAATTTTTATGTYATATATGGTTGGAAAGCCAAGAATTTTACAAAGAATTTAGTATAAATTTCATTCTATTTTCTAGAGTAAAACTCAAAATATAATTTCATCTTTGCAATGTGATCAATTTGGCAATTGAACAAGTGTTATGCATTTTTCATTAAATCTGGGTTTAATTGAACCTATTTGAGTAATGAATTTTTCATGGTTTTAAAGCTTAGTAATGAATTTTGCATGGTTTTAAAGCTTAGTGTGTTAGGATCATTTTGCCATAAATTTCTTTGAGAAACCTGGAGTATTTTGGGAGATTTGCTAGAAAAACCACAAGCTGTCCACCGATTTTCAAAACTTATCATTTTAAAGCCTCAAACTTCATTACCAATGCATCATATATATTTATTCTATAAATCATATACTTTACCTTTTAAAATGATTTGATCTCAGTCTCGGAAATATCTATTTTAATCAAAATAATTTTTACTCACAAAATGATAAAGCCGAGCTATTGTAAAAAGGGTTTTAGGTTATGACTTGGGTATGATTTATACTAAGGATATTTTTTGTGAATTACTTTTAGGAAACGATGGACAGTAGATCTTTTATTGATTAATTAAATTGTAGGCAAGTCCCCTCTTAAAATCATTTTCTGCATAAATTCATTTTCTGAAAATATTTCACAAATATTCGTTTTATAAATATTTTCTTGAAAAAGAATATTTTACTTGCATTTATTTTAGAAAACTGACCATGAAAAATAAAGCACGCGACTTTTCTCGTACTGAAACTATTTTGCAAGTTCACGGCTTACTTGAAAACATTTTGTGCGATGAATAGAATTGATGGATTGCAAATCATTTATTGTGATATATATTGGAATTGAGTACTCAATTTCGCAATCTCCGAATAATTAGTCTGGCGGATAAAACATTGTGCATGGCTGGTCCCTCTTGAGCTAGTCCTAACGATAATATCATAGTGGGCCAACCCTTGGCCAACGACTGGGATGCCGATAGTGGATAGGGAATGCATCGGGTAGACTCTAGCATCATTGGTGCCCAGTTTTGATTGTGGACAGTCGTACCCTTGGTTAGCAGGTTTAACCTGGGGGCGGGTGCCTCCCTTTTACCCAACCTAGCGGGTACCATTTGATTGATATGAGTGTAATATGGTAGAAAATCATGCGTGTATATATGGAGGGATAAGAGTGGTATTACTAGACCCCTCACAACATTGTCCCTACTGTAACAACATATGAATTGGATAACCTTTATTAGCAATCGACGGGCTTTCAAAAGTAGTCGTCTCATTCACACTTGACTTAACTTGGTTTTTTCTAAAATTACATGTTTTCACAAAAGCATTCATTTTACCAAAAACATATCTCTTACTCGAATTATTTCAGTCAATTATTTACAATTGCTTCTACTRGTACTTACATGGAAAACGTGCTCTTGATTTTCTAAACTTAGCTTGCACCCCCTCGGGTCTCACTGAGTTTTGTTGATAAGGTTTCTCATGTTTTAGTGATAGATGCAGATCTTGAGGTGTCGGGTTGTGGGGACGAAAACTTGGAATGTTAAGTGCTACAGCAACACTACTGTCCTTAGACTACCATGATATACTTTGTCCTAAGCTTCTAACTATACCAACAATCCTTGTTGAGTTATACTTAACGTTTTTTTAATATTGATTGTATCTTTTCGAGTACTAGTACTGACTGTCAAGAGGAAGGCGGCGATTCCTTCGACCCTAATGGACACTAGGGGATGGCTGGGCCATAGATGGTATCAAAGCTTTAGGCTATAAGATTTGTAAGACTTTGTGAGTAATAGTCTGATCAAAGTTTAGGTTGTGAATCTAGAAGAACTAATGGGGATAAATGAGCCTAGCTTTCAAATCTAATAGGAGTAGATAAAATTACAAAGTCTAAAGCTTAGGTTACAAACTTAGCAAGATTTGTAGCCGCGAGCATGGGTAGAAAATGATATGATCACATCAATCTTTTTCCTAGGATTACGTGCTAAGAAAGATTGGGAGTTTTTACGATAGGCCTTCATGCTAGGAATTGTACCTGAATCTGTGACTAACATGCTTATTAGCATTATTGTTAAGTTTGAATGATTAGTGTGTACCTTAGACACGAAGGGGAGTCAACAAAGTACCCCTAAACCAAGGGGCAGAGAAAGACCTCGTAGGGCAAGCATGGGTGTGGCTGAGACGGAACAGAGGGATGACTCTAGATAGAATATACTATACCAACCGACAAACCAACAATGGCATGTACAGTTGACAAGATGGTAGCCTTAATGGAAATGGCCTTACGGGAAAAGTCATCTGGGTCAGTTCAGCATAGTGAGGAGGATGAAGCCGTATAAAGATTTTTGAGATTCAAACCTCCTGAATATTTCAGCAGAATGATAAGATAAGACAGAACAATGATTGGAGGAAATGGATGACATATTCTGTACTTTGCAATATAAGGATGCAAGGAGAATGGCATTCGCAACTTTTCGGTTGAGAGGACCTGCTCGAGAATGGTGGGCCAGAATAGGAGAAATCTGGGAAAGACAAGACAAACCAATATGTTGGGATAGGTTCATAGTGGAATTCAAGAAAGAGTTCATACCTATTAGAGAAGAGAGGATGCATGAGTTCCAGACCTTACAATAAAGAAATATGACAGTCAGCCAGTATGCTACCAAATTTCGGAGGTCATCTAAGTATTGCCTATGACTGATTGACATCGAAAAACACAAAACTCGGCAATTTATTAAGGGCTTGAGACCTTAATTACAGCAAGCCTTGATGCCAATCCCACCAACTGCATACAGTATTACTATAGAAGTCGCAACCTGCATCGATAAGATATTGGAGGTCAGCAAACAAAGCATGGGGCAATAAGGCTCAGTTCAAAAAGGCCCTAATGATAGGAGATGGCAAGGGCGTCCATACAATCTCAAGAAATGAAGGAATATGGCTCAGATTCCTCAACCCCCTCCATGATCCGACATCATGTGTGAGAGTTCAGAACATTTTACACAACACGTGCTCAAAGAGGACAAACCCTCCTTAGGGAAATTAAGGAGAAGCACTAGCTGGATCTTGACCTCCGCTAGCAAACAAGCTCGGGAGACCTCCAATGAAAGCTTTGGTGTTCAAGATAGAAAATGAGGATGTGCATAAAGATTCCAATGTAGTGAAAGGTACTCTACTGATCTCATGAAGCTCTAATTTTAGTAGACCTTGGATCTACCCATTCATTCGTAGCACCGCACTTTACATCATTTTTGCCTAACACCCCTACTGAATTGATGAGTCATTAKTTAGTGAGTAATCCAGTGGGAGAAACCATGACTCCRGACATAGTATACCCCGGTGTGAAATTTTAGTGGGGAAAAACTCTACTTCTAGTAAATTTGATAGCACTATCCATTTAAGGATTATGATATGATACTAGGTATGGACCAATTGTCTAGACATTATGCACGCTCTGTGATTGTAGAACTAAGATTGTTACCTTTAATCTGCCAGAGAGTATCACGTAATTACAGGGAATAAGGGATAAATTTAGGAGTTAAGGATAGAAAATTACAAAAGAAAGGTTGATCGGGATATTTGGCCTACCTGATAAACCAATCGTCGGGTATTGGATAGATAAAAGGAGATGTTGATCACCGGTTGCTTGAGAAGAGATAGGAGAAAGATGCATTTGAAAAGATAATCAATTCCCGGACATGGAGGAAACATGTCGAAAGGTGAAGATAATCAAAGATCGATTATTAGTTGCCCGGAGTTGACAGAAAAGTTATGCTGATAAACAACCGTGAAATCTAGAATTTCAGAAGGACGATCAAGTGTTGAGGCTCGACCAAGGAATTTTCAAGCACTTAAGAGGTGATAAGCTAAGTCCCAGATATATAGGAGCTATTTGAGGTTCTCAAAAAAYGATCAGAGCAGTGGCATACATAATCACATTACCAACTGAGCTAATATGGCATTCATGCTCCGCGATTCAAGAGATACACCCCATCATTGAATCACGTGATAAATGAGACAGAAATCAAGCTAAATCCCAGCCTATCATACAAGGAAAGGCTAGTACGGATATTGGAATCTAGTGTTAAGAAACTAAGGAATAAGGATTCGACTAGTTAAGGTTCAATAGGAACATTACGGGATTACAAAAGCAACATGGGAATCCGAGGATTACATGAGACAGAAATATCCCGACCTATTTCAAGTAAGCATGAATTTTGAGGACGAAGTGTTAAGAGGGGAGAATGTAACAATCTGGATATTTCGAGGAAATAGGAACCAACATAGGTTAGGTTATTGCAAGTAGATTTAGTATAAGAATTAGAATATTTAGAAATAGGATATGATTAGACTTAGAATTTGATAGAATTATTACGATTAAGATAAACCTTAAACATAATCTCAGATAAACCTTAAACATAATCTCAACTTGATCTTGAAAAAATTTTGGCTTTGATTTTTGTCTTGAAACCTTACTCTCTTTGCAAAAAATGATTTCCTTGAACTTTATTTCTGAAATCACTATTTCTAAATTGATTTTTCTGAAATTTATTTTTGAAAACTCTTTATTATTTTCTTAAAAACTATATTATTTTCTCCCTAAAATAATTTATTACTTTACTAGTTTACATTTTAGCCCAAAATTTTAGCATAAAACCTTTCTAAGAACCCCAAACTTCTACCGTGTCTCTTCCTCTTTGCCAATTTTTCTCTTCAAATTACAACCATTTGATCCTCAATTCCTAATTCAATCCTAGCCCTTGACCACCTACCAATGCATGTTGTGTATTTGTCATGATATTTGTACAAATTTGCATGAATAGGTGTCATATTTTTCTTGAGTCTTAGCATGCAAATTCCAGCTGCCAATTAGGCAAGCTGTTCGGTTTTGGGAGATTTTTAGCAAGAACTGAACCCAGGGTGTGTGTTGACCAAATTGCATGAAGATTTCAGCTAGAAATTGGACAGCTAGCCAGATGAATTATAAAACGTTAAAGGTAGAAGATTGGAGAGTAGGACAGCTGTCCATTCCAGGTGTCACTCACCTAGCAAAACCAGGAAAGTTCTTCTTTATTTTTCTTTTTTTGCTTGAAACAACCGACCATAACTGCTTTATCTAGCTAATGTTTCTTCTCCAAAGATCTCTAATTTTAGTTAAATCCTAGACCTCCAAAAACCGCCAAAGCATGACTAGAATATGTAAAGAGTGTGCATGTGGGTGTTGTCCAATTTTTTGGCGAGTTTTAGCAGCAATTTTCCATCTGCCATTCTAGTGATATGCTGTAGGATTAAGATGTACTTTCAGCTGGGAATTTGACACTTAAACAAGGTGATTTGGCAGGTTTAAAGGGTATAATAACTAAGAGAAGGACAGCTGTCCCCTTGAGGTGTCCTTTGCACATGGTAATTCTTCAAACGATTGCAAGAAACCCCTGGTTTTTTTCCTCTAAATCCTGCCCGACTGTCACCATCCTTTTGCTTTTAAAGTTCTGTCCCCTTAATCCTACCTGAAATCCACTCTAAAAATCTGATCAAATGCCCTACCTATTATAAGCCAAAACTCAAATTATTTTCTCATCCCAAAACAGCGGACAACTGCTATTCTAAACCAAAATTTTAGCCCTTATTTTACACAATCATCACCTTTTATAACACATTCTAAAACCTACCATTTTTAGCCAGTCCTTTGCTGCATTTTATTTGGGTAAGAAGGAGGTTAAGTCTAGATTGATTAAGATTGAATCATGTGAGATTGTGTGTGTCGTGTAGTGTTTGTACTTCGGTTTATAGATTCTGCATGTGAGCTTTGCATGTGTTTTGCATGAATTCTCCATACTTATGATTATGGAGCTTTTATATGGTGACTAATAGTGTTTTTTATGCATTTGGGTTAAGTGTTTACTTAAAAATATAAGATATGATCACTAGGGTTTGTTCTAACAAACCAAAAGTTTTAGCCACTATAAATATGTATTGGCAGTTTGATTTCCTGGTGAAATTATGATTTTAATATATCATGTGAAATCCAAAAATCTTACAAAAAATGTACTATAAGCTTCATCCCATTTGTTCGAATAAAACTCAAGATATGAGTTGATATTTACAATGTGGTCAATCTAGCCAATTGAACAAGTGTTGTACATTTTTCATTAAGTATGAGTTTTAATCGAACCATTTTAAGTCCTAATCTTTGTGAATTTTAAACCTTAGTCTGTTAGGATCATTTTTCCAATAATTTCATTGAGATACCCTGAGTATTTTGGGAGATATGCTGGAAATACCACAAGCTATCTATTCATCGATTTCCAAAACTTATCATTTTAAAACCTCATACTTCCTTACTAATGCATCTTACTTCTTTATCTGATTGTGCAGGAGCAGTGTACGGGTTTCCAATTATATAGTTTTTATTTCAAAAATTATTTTGTCTTAGCCCCAGCAATATCTATTTCCATAAAAGTAATTTTTACTCATATAACGATAAAGCCAAGTTATTGTAAAAAAGGGGTCTGAGGTTATGATTTGGGTGTGATTTATATGTTTTAATTACTAAGGATATTTCTTGTCAATTGCTTTTAGAAAATAATAGATAGTAGATCTTTTATTGATTAATTGAGCTGCAGGTGAGTCCCCCCTTAAAACTATGTTCTGAAAACATTTCTTAAATATTCATTTTATAAATGTTTTCTTCAAAAAGCTTATTTTAGTTGCATTTCCTTCACAAAAACGAGCATGAAGACAAAGCATGTGACTTTTCTCAAACTGAAACTCTTTTTCAATTTCACGACTTGCTTGAAAGCATTTCTATGCGATGAATAGAATTGACGTATTGAAAATCACTAATTGTGATGTATATTGGAATTGAGTACTCAATTTAGCAATCTCGGAATAACTAGTTCGGCGAACAAAGCACTGTGCCTGGCTAATCCCCAGTACGAGTACCTTTTGAGCTAGCCRGTARGACAGTATCGGATGAGTCAACCCTTGGCCAATGACCGGAATGTTAGTGGCGGATCGGGAATACATAGGCTAGATGCTCGCATCATTTGATGCCCAGTTCTAATTGTGGACAGTTGTACCTTGGTTAAGAGGTTTTACCTAGGGGCAGGTGCCTCTCTTGTACCCAAGCTAGCGGGTACCATTGATTGATATAAGTATGATAAAGTAGAAAAAAGTGTGCGTAGGTATGGAGGGATAAGGCTGATATTATTAGACCTCGCACGATGTTATCTCTACTGTAACAACGTGTGAGTTGGATTACTATTGTTAGAAACCGACGAGTTCTTAAACGTAATCTTCTCGTTCACACTTGACTTGACTTGATTTTTTCTAAAATTATAGCATTTCATAAAAACATACATTTTACCAAAAATATATGCTTTTTCAAATTATTTCAGTCAAATTATTTATATCTTTTTTTACTTGTACTTACATGGAAAAACGTGCTCTTGATTTTCATAAACTCACTCCACACCTACAGGGGTCTCACTGAGCTTCGCTCATAAGTTTTTTCATATTTTAGTGACAGATATAGATTTTGAGATGTCGAATTTTGGGGACAAGAGCTAGAAATGCCCAGTACTAGAGCATTATTACTGTCCTGAAACTACCATGATGTACTTTATCCTAAGCTTGTAATCGTAACTACAATCCTTGTTGAGTTGTATTTCTYCTGTTTTAATATTCATTGTGTTTTTTCAAGTACCCATACTACCTGCCAAAAGCAGGCAGCGACTCGCTCGACTCCAATGAACCCTAGGGGATGGTTGAGCGCCACATAAAGTGCTCAGCATGTTTTCATAATATGATGGTGATGCCATATGTACTATCCCTGTTAAACCAAACTGGTTTTATGTTCAATTAGTTAGTCATTTTTATTTTAATATTTGAATATACTCTATAAACATTGGATACAAAACTAATAGACATTTAATGCTCTAATTTCATTACGACACCACTGTACTTCGTCCATATCTCAAGTCAAGTAGATGGAATTAAGGAAGTCACCATAAAAAAGATTCCTGTCCATGTCTCAATATTTAGCTCGTGGATCGTAGGGCAATTATATTAGCTTTGGAACTATAATGTGGTTCTTATGATTTACCAGGAATCTTTCCATGAAGAAAAAACTTTTAGAGGAATCCATGATAACAAGTAAGGCAATTAAGCACTTGTTCAAACATATTATTGATCTGCATGGTCTCGACTATGTGCAGCGGTTGACACACATCATAAGTTTGGCATTGGTAAGTGTGGCATTCCCTTCTTTTGGTCATTGAATGTGAAGAAGTATCTAACAAACTTAATTAATTACACTTGATTGAACTAAGGAAACTTGAATACTGGATATTAGAGCACTTTTAATGCTATATTATTAATAATGAACAAATTTTGATATATGATGGTCAATATATGAAATGTATATTCACATAAGATGAATGTTTAATGAAAAAAGAAGTAAAATTAAAAAGTTACGTCCAATGCATTATGTCACCCTCATTTGCTCTAGCTCATATGTCATTTATTTGATTTAAATAAAATAATACAAAAATAATTTTTTAACTGAAGAGTTATCTCTAATTAGTAAGTTAGAATCTTTAAAATGATTTCTCATATCAGCCTAACATAGATCAAACATGGCTAAAGACCTTATCCATTTGAGGTAAAATTCTTAGAATAGTGTATATCCTAATGATAGACTCTTGATGATATTGCTCATACTAACCTGCCAAATTTCTTAAATATATATAAATAAATATGTATTTATTCTCAAAATCAGATAAAAATAAAGAAAGAAAAACAAGGTAGTCCCTATTAGAAAAAGCAAAATGTCTCTTGTTAAACATAAGCAGTGCCATGGGATAATGGATAAACTTTAACTTATGTTTAATAAAAGTTCTAGGTTTGTAATTATTAAATGATTTTTTTTAAATTTGTTTGAGTAAGGTGGATATTTTAGAATAAATTTAGGAAAAAGAAAGTATCCAGAGCATTCGATGTGCTTTATTGTTCCAGCATATCCAACATGACTTTGTGTAAACCCAATATTAATTCATTAATAGTGAATCCATTAAATTATAGTAAATCGCTGATTACTTTTAATTTCAAGCTTATATGATTTTTTTCTTATGCTACTTTATCGGAAAAGACGTCGTAAAAAAGTAGCCTTTGCCAATGCTTTTCATTACAACACCCAAAAAGGCGTCGTAGAAAGCCATTATTCACCATAATTTTGGAAGTTGTGGTAAATAGTAGCTTTTGGCAACAGATTTTATAACAAAAAAACCAAATAGATTGGTAAAAGTTAGATTTCCCCATAGTTAAAAAAAATACTTTTGAAAAAAGTAAATATTTATCACCGATAATTTAAAATTGTGACAAAAAGACTTGTTTTTGTCACAGGTTATTAAAATTGTGAAAACGTCCTTGTCTCATTTTGATAGTCATATAAATCAATGAATTATGTGATATATTAGATTATTCATCCATAATTTATAATTGCATGAACATTAAATATTGTACCTCTTTTCAAGTAATGAATTAGAGCATTTAAAAAGTAATTAAGTTGGAATTCATTTAGATTCACATGTATAAAGATTGAGGATATAAAATTTTAAATTTTAAATATAAAATTGAAGGATATGATAATATTTGTATCCTATTATCAGCAAAATATGGTCAAAGGAAGATAAGAGGAAAAACAGAAGACGAAGACAATCCTTCAAGAAATAGTTTGGATCTTTTTTTGGATTCAATGCTAACTTTGGTCTATAGTTTGACTAAATATTATTAATTAAAACCTAATAAACGCATATTGAAATTTGGCTTGATCAATGTCTCATATTCATTTTCAATCCAGTGATCGGGCTCATAAAGCTATAAAAGGAAATGTAGCCCAAGGACTTGATAAAAAAGTTAGTCTGGTTAAATTTGTCTAGGCATTTCACATCCCATATAAGATGTCCAATCAAAACAACAATAAATAATGGCAATTGTTTTTTATACTAATAATGAATTAAGTTTGAAATTTTAAAGAAGATCATAACCCATCAAAATAAAATTTGAAGACCCAAAGAAAAACTTGTAGAGAAATAGCCATTTTTCTTGATCAATAGCAATTTGAGCTATTCATCTTTTATCATGTAAAGCTAACCCTTTTCCTTTTTGTAAAGAAAATTTGGGCTGTCGATCTTTGCTTTGTGGAGGGCTGACTTTTTTTTTTTTTTTGGGGGTAAATACGAGTTGTACTATCCATTTTTTAAAGTCTAAAGACCTGATCTTTCTTTTTTCTCCTGCTTCCAAAGACATCACTAATATAACGCATTCATATGTGCTCTATTAGATAGTTTGTGTTTTCAATTTTCATTTAATATAATATATATATATAAAATGGTAAAACGAATTATGTAATATACAAAGCTAAATTTGTGCTTGGCCGTGGTAATCACATCAATAATGTGATAAAATAACAGAACAAATGTATGCAAATATTTCATGGCCCCCAAAACTAGAAAAAATGGTCACTAACATATATTTTTTATCCAAAAAGAATGTCATTGGGCGAAAGGCACATAGTGTCCATCACATACAGGGGACATAACTCGTGTAATAAATAAATTCGTTCAATTTTATCATCATCCTTCAAAACTTACATTGGAGAACGTATACAATATTAGAAACTTCATGGTAAACTTCAGCATGAATTACCAGTATGATATACATATAACTTGGCATAGAAACTTCTACACTGCAACATGGAAAAATTGCATTTTAAAAACTCATCGCTAAAAGAATAAATAACTGTAATTCGAACCCTCCTATTACAACAATGATTTGCACTAAGTCCATTATGACCTGAAGTTGAAGATACCAAAACGCTAATGGAGTTTCAAGGTACAAGCATATCTTTCCATATTTCAAGGAAAAGGCCCTTGTTTGGTGGTTTTCCAATAACATTCTTCACAGCTCAGTTTGCTCTTTAACATACATTGCCTCTGCCACTTCAAATGGAAAACAATACATTAAGTTGTATTAGTAGCAATCTTTGCAAGAATAAATATATAATTGTAGGCAACCTTACACCAGGAAAAATGAAATTTCAGTAATACAGGAAAAACCCTATAACCAACTAAATGCTCACTTCATGTCACATGGAGGTATGCTAATAAATCATTGGAGATGGTTTGCTAATGCTTCCTATAAGTAAACAATTCCTGGAGCAAATCGGGATCTAGAGTCAAGATGAGAACAAGAGCACGAGTGTCCAGCTTTAGAAGGATATGGGTCAAGAACTGCTATAAAGATTCGAAATACTTCTAGGTTCTGAAAAAATATCTTTTCAGCAAAGTATTTGTAATTTCTGAAGTGATGAACTCATAGTATTATTTTATGTTTAGATGTACTAAATGGTGGTTCGGAGGGTCAGAATCAAGTCTTTTACATTTAGAGGCCGACTTCAGATTACCACAATAMTTAAATTTTCTGAATGGCTTTTAATGCTTGGGAACTATTGCAAGTTAAATAGGATATAAATAATTAATAGATCATCAGTTCATATGATAACGAAGAATGGACTCTTTAAGAAAAAACCAATACGATGCCATAGACTGGCATTGATCTTAGAAATGAAAATTATCTAAAGTTTTAGTTGTCTTTTGTTATTATTTCTTCATTTGCAGATTACATCCTCCAGCAGGTCCATATGTTGACTGGGAGCACAAAGGAGTGAGCATGACTACCAGCAAATGACTGGTCATAATCGTCACAATGACACATAAAATTGTAATACTATTACACATCCATTAGTTGATACTTATGATGCAAACGTTTTTATGTACTTCAGCTAGCAACCAAGAATATGCCAATGAGTATATTATTTCAGATAATCACGTCATGTGTAGTTATTTCGTATCCGCAAAAGATTTCATTTTATCTCCTAAGGAATTCCTTGTTCCTAAGGTGACACAAAACCACTGCCTTATTGCTGTATACAACTTTGAATGAAAGAGCACTAGGTGCTTAAAAAATGTTAATATCCAAAATCCTGAAGGAACATTAGTGACAAGCAAGTATTTCCAATTTAAAGAGATTCACCTGCCTCTAGCCTATCAAATTGCAGAATGCATTGTGCAATGGACTGCTACTGAAGCTCTTTTATGATAGCTGGACAAGAAATAAAGAATTCAACTGTGCTAGAATGCCAGAACTTCTTAAATGAAGCAAGCCACAAAAGCACAAAAACCAAATGCAAAACCAGATCATATATGGGAACAATCTCATAAGAAATTTGAATAATCATCGAGTTTAAGATCAAAAACACTCTAATTCAATGCAACATATGTCAATGTATTGGAGTTGGAGAGGGGGAACAGAAAAGGCAGCTCACTTTCAAAGCAAGTAGGGATGAAGATGTCGATAGGGTTCTCAAATTTCTAGGTTTTGCATCACTATACTCTGTGGTAACCCAAATAATAAATCTAACAAGGGACATCCATGAGAACAAATAATACAAAGAACAAAACAGACCATAAAATCAAACCACAGGTCAACGACCTACTTCTTTTTGTGTTTTTTGTGTCTTTTTCTTTCTTTTTTCTTTCTGTTTCTTCTTTCTTTCCTTTCTTCTTTTTTTTTTTTTTCCCTTTTCTTTCTGATGCTTTTTATTTCTTCTTTCTCTTCTATCGGTCTTCTTTCTTTCCTTTCTTCTTTTTTTTTTTTTCCCTTTTCTTTCTGATGCTTTTTATTTCTTCTTTCTCTTCTATCGGTTTTCCTCCCTTTTTTTCTTCTTTTTCTTTTCATTTATTTTCTTTCTCCTCTATCCTTTTTTCCCTTCTCTTTTTTTTTTTTTATGCTGCTTTTTGTATTTCTTTTTGTTGTAGGCCACATTTTGATTTGTTCGAGACATGGTAGTCTTCAAAGATCTTTCCATCAATGTCAAGAAGTATCTTACCATTCTGGGTGGTGAAGTTGAACCCATAGAGAAAGGGTTGAAACTTTTAATCCACTCTCCATTGCAAGGTTCCTATGAAAAGTCATCGCCTTCATCAAATGAGCTTGACTTGATGTCTAATGACCAACACATTGCATACTTCGGCAGGAGAGCTATCGATTTCATTTTGAGACTTGTGCAAATTAGGCGGCCTTCCAAATTTTTTTGCTATATATGAAGAAGTTGTCCTTTGCATTATGGAATTTTGTTGGTGAAAGTGCATCTAAGAAGAGGTACCTTCCCTCATGTTGCTAGTATTTATTTGCCACATTTTGTCAATTGCAACAAGAAGAAGGGAAGAAAACTGATGTCTCTCTCTCATGATGAATTGCTTTTTGGTTAAAAGGAGAAGCTAAGCACACTAACGAGAAGCTTCGCAAACAAAACGAGCAAGCTGCCCTTCGTCGACCTAAAATCCTGATAGGGTTATTAGTGCTCCATGAGAGTGGTTGGAAGTGGAGAGGGATCTTTTTGGGGAGCTTGGAATCAAAGAGAAGTTATCGGATTTGACATACCTCACAACCTTCGTCTCACGTTGGTTGTGCACATTTGCACTTCCACATCAAGTTAGGAAAGTTAGACCGGTGGTAAAAGGTACATGGTCAATACCTTATTGAAGGACGAGATATCCTAATCAATAAAGTATTTACTACTATTAAGGAACCTATGAAGGAGAAGAATGTTGATACGCAAGCGCCATTAAAGAAGAATCCCAAGCTTCTTGATAAGAAGGGCTCCGTTGAAGGAAATGGTGCTAGAATTGATGGGAAAGAAAAGGAACTTCGTCAACCAGAAAATCCACCTCGTCTTCCTTCCATTCAAGATACATCAAAGGATTAAGAGAAGAAAAGGACCTTTTTTGAGTGTGAAGAGACTAGAAGCACCAACAGGGATCTTCATTGGAAGCAACAAAAGAATTAGGTAATAACCTCTATTTCTATAAATGATCTAGACCCATGTAAAATATTTAAAGGCATTGCAGGTGTATATATAATAAATATTCATCTTTAACAACTTGTAAGCTTCTTAATAGCTTTTCTACTTTCGACTTTTTAACACGTTTGCTTGCTTATCTTTATGTTTATTCCACTTTGATAATTCAGTGATCAAGAATTGAAAATTCTTGAAGTGGATACACAAAGTGAAGGTTCAGTGGGTGGCCGATTTACTAAGCAAGTTGGTAGCTCGTCTAAATCAAAAGAGGATAATGTTGTCGAAGCCACAAATGGGGATATATTATTGGAAACACTTAAGTCCCACTATCAACCACCCATGCTAGCTCCATCAGTATTTCATTATGAACAGGTGATTCAAAGTTGTCGTCAAAACATGGTATCTATGTTGTGGACGAGTTAAGAAATAAGGATTTTCACATCGCATCTTTTGAGCAAATATCTTCCGCTAATGGTGATCCTGACCAAATCCTTGATGAAATGTCTAATAATGTGGATATTGTCCCATTGGAAAGCCATGTAAATGCATTCTCTCAGAGTGTTGAACAATTTGACTTGGGAAGGTCAACAATTTCAAATAGGTTTTCGATGAAATTATGGAATGAGGCACTTTTGTTTTCTACAAAGCAACTAAGCGAACTGAAAACACAAAAGAATAATCAAGTTTAAGAGATGAAATGTGGCAAAATTGAGCTTGCTGCTATTGATTGAAAAGAGATATCTTTGAAGCAATGGCTTGAAGTCTTGGCCACCAAAAGGAAAGGGATAGCATCTTCTCTTGAAGAAAAAGCCAAGGATTTACTACCATTGCAGAGCTCCATTCAATCCATAAGAGAAGAGATTGCGAGACTTGAGAACACTATCCCTTTGCAAAAAGAAGAAAGTGAGACCATGAGGAAGATGGAAGAGCTTTTTGAGGTAAGCCACGTAAAGTTGATGAACTTTAAACTTTTCCTTTGATGTATTTTTCTTTTCTTAGTTTGCTGACAAGTAATTGACTTTTCCTCATTTTGTTATTTGTGTCTATAGATAGGGATCTTGATTTCTCAATACAACTTCAAGTTTTTGTATCAATTGTTTGTCCCTAATTATTGAACTGATAACCATTTAGACYAAACAAATGACCAACTCTATGTTGACTTTTCTTCAAGTGTTTTTTTTTTTTCTTTGACTCAACTCGAAGTGTATTTCAAGTTGCCTACGTATCTCAAAGTTTTAATTTTGAGAATCAACTCATAACATAGTTTCAAGAAAGGCATTTTATTTAGGAAGGGTGACTAAACTGGAATTTTTTTTTCCAAATGGCCTATTTATCCCGAGGGGAATTGGGAATCAAATCATAACATAATTGAAAGTAGTTTGTTTGTTGTCCACAATTTTAACTCATTCGAGCAATGAGTAACTTGCAATTTAAGCTCGTGTAGTCAAGGAGCATTCACATCTTTATGCATAGTACTTCTTCGAGAATTTGCCGTTGATAGAGTCAACTCTCACACCATTTTTGGTGATTAGTTTGTACGCACCATTTGTATAGAACTCTTGTATCATATATGGTCCATCCCATCTAGATACAAAGTTATTCTTAGTGCGATGAACCATGATGATGGGTTTTTCATAGCAACCACCATTTCTCCAACTTGAAAAGATCGTCAATAGTCCTTCTTGTTGAAAGTTTTAGCAAGTTGAGCTAAATAATATTGAAGCCTCTTCTTGTGCTTCTAAGCACTTTTCATCTAGTGTTTCTAGTTCTTAGAGTCGAAGACGAACATTTTCTTCTTCACTAAATCCTTCTTCAATTGCAATCCTCAACGAAGGAATTTGACATTGAAAAGGTAAGATAACTTCTACCCCATACACAAGTGAATATGTTGCTACTTGTGTGGGAGTTCTACATGTAATTTGATAAGCCCAAAAAGCGTCTTCTATCCTTTCACGCAAATCATTTTTCAACTTTGCTACAACGTTTTTCAGCAGGTTGTAGAGTGTTATGTTGAATACTTTGGCTAAACCACTTGCAGGATTTTTATATGTTCACGACTTGTATTGCTTGAAGTTGAATTTTCTCACAATGTTTGTCCATCAAACTTGAGGAAAGGCTTCCCATTATCGGTGCAAGATTCCATACATGTAAAATAAGCATAAGCAATGCCATAGGATAATGAACTATAAGACTTGAATTATACTTTTTGAAATTTGACAGTTTTTTCAGAACATTTTTTCCAAGTTGCATGAAATTAGGGACTCCATATATTTCAGCAGGAACAAGTAGGAGAAAGAGCACATAAGTTTGTCAATTTGTCATATGTTGACTTTAAATTTATACCCGTCTTGGGAGAACCCATCAGGACTTGTGCTTTAGCATTTGARGAGGTAATTAAACCATATGAGTTTTGCTTCGTATACTTTAAAGTTTTTTTCTAAACATTTTGAATAAAATAAATACAAAATAATGTCTTCTTTGTGTAGGTTGATGAACTGCACCCAGTAAATACTACAAAAATATGGCAAGGATAACCACTCAACAACCTAATGGAATGCAAGATAGGTATTGAACACATGTAATTAATTTTTTATTGGTTAATTCAAGTCAATTGATGTTGAATGATCAATATAATTACCATTATTCTTAAATATTTTGCTCATATTAGAACAAATATCCATTGGCAAATTTTAATACATTGAGCTTTCGGTGTCTGATGTTAAATTAGGTCATTTATTTTTCTTTTGAGTGTTTATCTTATCAATACTTACAACTTAAAAGTGTTTTCCATTATTATACTATTTTATATCCAGACTTATCAACAACCCACCTCCAGTAGAAAATATATCTCTTGCTCAGGTAAAACATCACATTCATATGAGTTATGATCCTTTATATGCAGAGACGAGGGACAGATGTCCAGGAGATGTTTCTGTCAGTTGTAAAATTTGTGTGCATGTATACATACATACATGCATACATATATACATACATGCATACATTCATATGTATATATATATATATATATATATATATATATATATATATATGTATGTATGTATATATACACTCATGCTATTCAATTGGTTTTGTAGATATATCTACTGATAAAATTATCAATATTATTTCTGGGAATGTTGGAACTAATTCTTAGGGCAACCCAAAAGCAAAATATGATATTGATGCAAATCACCAACTGAATCCGACTGCTACATTGGAGAACATCCTTTTCACATCCTCTAATGATGTTGAAAAAGAAATTAATGAAGGGAAGCACAATAAGCCTTATGAGGAGGTCTCCACCACTATTCGACAGAATAATCTTCCCAATTCCTTGAGGGCAAGAAGCACATGGCTCCTCTCATCATTGTCAAGAAGAAGTTGGTGTACATATGATCAATCAAAAGCTGTTGTAGAACAACRAGAGATTGCTTCATATGCTTCTTGAATAATTTAGCAAAGCACAAATTTTCATATAAAAGACTTCATTTCAGTTGTAATAAATTTCTAAAGCTCTTAGAATTCACTTTCGCATATGGTTTCAATGTATAAAAGTAATTAGCACATGGTCTATTTACCTTCTTTAATCCAATATAGCTACAACCATACCTGTAACCTATGTAAATTTGCTTGGTTTTTCAAGTTGATTGGCAAGATGCACATGAAATATATGCAGAATCATCATTAGGACCTCATACTTGTCGACCATCTATGAACTAACTATTTAAGTTTCTTGCCACTGTCGCATACTTTCTAGTATTTCTATAATGTGATTCTCATACTATGACTAACAGAACAAATAACAAGTTGACACCCGTTAGTATTTAACATCTCATAAACACTGAATTGATACTTAGCTAACTAGTAGAATACATGTCTCAGCTTGATAGTGGTTGCTCAACATGAAGCAGTAACAAAAAAAACCTATTCTTGGGGATCATAAGCTCTTTGTGAATAAGTATGCAAGTTGATCTTTAGAATACACAAATTGCGGTGTAATATGTCCCTCTTTGTCTCTTTCCGTTGTCAAATGTACGTCAGCTTTGATATATGAGTAGCTAATGGTATATCCATTTCCCATTTTGAACAAGCCATAAATGGACATATTTTTGTTCGATTTTAAACTCATATTGATCGAGCTTTTCTCTTCAATCTACAACATACATGCACAAAGAAACCTGAAAGCATGCCTATATAGCATTATCATACATAGAACATCAATTTTCAAACTCTTAACACATGTAAACCACATTATCGAAACAAAATATCCAGCAATTCCTTAAAGTGAAAAAATCATTTTAACAAGAAGAAAATAGATTCAGTTTTCATTTTGAACAAGCCAGAAATGGCCATTTTTTCATCCTATTTTATAATCAATTCACCACTATATATATGTTCTTATTGTGCGACTGTAGCTAGAATTCAAATCATCTTCAAGTTTCAAGCTTTCAAAATTTTGAAAAACCTCTAAAAAGTCTTCCAGAATAGCTTATGAGAATGTTGTAAGGACTCGACCATTTACATTTCAATTTCATTCACTTCTTTAGTCCAGGCACTCGAATGCTGCTAATTCTACATTTTTGCATTCTAGGTTCTTTCCTCAATTGATTGTGTTGGTTCATATTACTTCTTTGCTTTCTATTTTGTGGCAGCTTCAGAATACGTTGGTTGCATTGGATAACACAAATAGCACAGTAAGACTTGAATTCTACTTTTTGAAATTTTAATTTTTTTAAAAATATATTTTCCAAGTTGCATGAAATTAGAGACACCATATATTGCYACAACAACAAGTAGGAGAAAGAGTACACAAATTTGTCAGTGTGTCATATCTTGATTTTAAATTTATACCGATATGGGAAGAACCCATCAGGACCTATGCTTTAGCATTTGACGAGGTAATTAACCATATGATTTTTACTTTGTATATTTCAAAGTTCTTCTCTAAACATTTTGAATAAACTAAATACAAAATTAGTTATTTTTATGTAGGGTGATGAACTGCGCCCAGTATATGTTACAAAAGGATGGATAAGGACAACTATTCAACAACCTAATGGAATGAAAGGTAGCTTAACAAACGCGTATTAATTGATTTTTTATTGGTTAATTCTATTTAATTGGTATTGACTAATCAATATAATTACCATTGTTCAAACACATTTTCCTAACATTAGAATATATATTTATTGGTAAAATTTTGATACATTTAGCTTTACGGGCGCAATGTTAAATTAGGTTATTTGTTTTTCTTTAAGTGTTTCTCTCAACTCTTACAACTTAAAAGTGTAAGCGTTTATTATACTATTTTATGTTGCAGACTTATCAACACCCAACCTCTAGTAGAAAATTACGATCTCTTGCTGAGGTAAAGCATCACATTCATATAAGTTATGATCCTTTTGTATGCAGAAACGGGAGGCAGAAGCCCAGGAAATGCTTCTGTAAGTTGTAAAATTTGTGTGTGTGTGTTTTTGTATATATAAATATTTCAGAACCTTTCGGTTAATTCAATTCAGCTGGTTTTGTAGATATATCTATTGATAAAATTATCAGAACTATCTTCCTAGAATGTTGGAATGAATTCTCAAGGCAACCCAAAAGCAGAAGATGATACTGAAGTAAATCACTAGCGGAACCCGACTGCTGCATTTTGAGAACATCCTTTTCAAATCGTTTGATGATGTTGAAATAGAATTAATGAAGAGAAGCACAAGAAACATTATGAGGAGCTTTTGCCCCTATTCTGCAGAGTAATCTTCCCAATCCCTTGTGGGTAAAYAGCACATGGCTTCTAAATCATCCTTTCATCATTTTCAGGAAGAAGTTGATGTAGATATGATCATAAATGTTATTCAAGAACTATTGCAGAATCACCCCAGATTGCTTCAGATGCTTCTTGAATAATTTAGTAAGAGTAAAAATTTTCATGTAAAAGACTTAATATCAATTGTAATAAATTTCTAAAGCAGTTTTGCTCATGGTTTCCATATATAGAAGCAATTAGCACCTACTTTATTTACCTTCTTTAGTCCAATATAGCTACAAGCACATCCATAACCTAAGTAAATTTGCTTGGTTTTTAAAGTTAAATGGCAAGATGCACTTGCAATACATACAGAATCATCATTAGGACTATGATACTTGCCAACCATCTATGAATTAACTCCTTATGTAATACCCCCAGATTAGGAACCTTATCCTAACCCGGGAATGTTCCCATTTACTCAGTGATAAGAATTTACGGAAACCTAAAAGAATTTAAACCATATAAGAAATACTTAATAATAAACAAAAACTGTTATAGTRAACAACCATCTTTATGCATAACATTCATTTACATTAACTTCATGGTATCATGGTTTGCCCACAAGCGTCCTCCTCGCACCATCTGGCTACACATCATCTGAAATGCAAAATGAGAGAAATGAAATGAGTTATAAAGCCCAGTAAGTAAATCTCATTCATGAATGCATGAATATGCCGTACATGCCATGATATTATAAAAACTCACTTTTTCAATAAAAACTTTSTAAACATTTCTATTTCATAACCTTTTCACAAAATCTTTCCTTTCAAAATGTATAACTTGTAAAAACCTTTCATTTTGTGAGCTCACCGAGTGTAACGCCTAGCCATTAAGCTGCAGTGGGCCATTTGTACTTTGAAACCCGATTACATTTCTACCAGTAAAACCGCAAAGCGATTAACATTTCTTTACTTTTCCTTTCATCTCTTCACCTCCCAGAGGTGAATCATTACCTCTCTCCCAAAGGGTTGGTTCGGGTGCGTCGGTCCCCCACGCCCCATTTCCCACTCATATCTTTCATGGCTAGGTTTACACTCATTTCCAAAAACTTTAACATTTTCCTGAACATATTACAATTTATAAAATACATTACCTTTCAAAATTTCATTTCCTAAACCATTCACTTTTTAAATGTATGAATGGCTCATGCCAGGAGTAATATAGAACACTAACTACATGCCTATGACATGAAATGCATACAACTGTAATTCCTATGACATGAAATGCATACAATTGTAATTAACATGCCATTCGACGTCATAATGGTACAAGATATGAAACACATAAAAACATTCCACACGATCAACACATTTTATAATATAATCCCATACCGCCACCACATAACACATAACAAAAGAGATTGGCYGATATGGGGGTTTACTTGCATAAAAATCTCATGTCCAACACATTAATCCACCTAAAAGAATTCAAATATATCCATTCATACACATTAATGAAATGTGAGAATTTACTTACATAGAACTCAGGTTCAATAATAACAACACATATACGTTAATAGAATATGAGAGTTTACTTGCCCCGAGTCCTTTACGTTAATGGTCTCTTATTTGAATTGTCAAATGAAATCCCTCGACGGTCCTCAACGTTAAGGCACTCAAAACGACCTAATTTTAATTACAGAAGGAAAGTCCATTTAGTACGACTGTCCCAACTTAGATATTCAGGGTTTTTCCAACAATGTCATTTGTCAATTATTAATCCATACTTAGTTTCCACATTACCAATTATTATGTTTTTTAAGGGTACAATTTCAAGTCCTTAGCTCGGGTAATAAACTTAATCTATGTTTTCCCACAATTTTATTTTAGGATATAATTTCATAGGTCATAAATTTCAATATTAATTAATAATATTTTCACCTTTTAAGTCCACAAAGTCGAGAGTTGCGGGAGTGGTATTGGGTTTTCGAGCGTGCGCTCAAGCAGTGTGCGCGCAACAGTCCTGGGCGTCTGGGCGCTGGGCACTGGGCGCTTGCTGGGTGCCTGGTGCTTGCTGGGCGCCTGATGCTGCTGGGTGCCTGGTGCTTGCTGGGATCCTGGTGTTTGCTGGGCGCCTAGTGCCTTGCTGGGCGCTGGCAAACAGCCAGACAGAATTCGGCCCCCGAGCTACTGCTGGTCCGAGCACCCTCTTAGAGCGGAACAAAGGCGGCAAGCTGCCGAGAATGGACGACGCGTAGCAACCCGCAAGTCGAGCGACTAGTGCAGCAGTGCGGATGTCAAGACCAGGTCGCGAGGGAGGAAGAAAAGGGAAGAGATGGCAGATTCCAATGGCGAGCCGCTTCATCCACAGTAGCTATGGCAAACTCTGGTCAAGCAGAGAAGACGAAAATGGCAGATCTAGGTGGACCACTTCGTCCCGAGCGGCTATAGATTCTCCAGTCGCGATCACGTGATGATGGTTACCGTACTTGAGCGTACAGATGAGCAAAGAAGCGACGATGGCATGGATCACTGAGTAGTGACAGTCTCGGCCTAGCCGAGTCGCAGAGCAGAGTCCTTCAAGCCGCTGGATTTGKTGGTTCGTTGCGGATCTGGTAGGAGCGACAACGGGCAAGCTTGGATATCGACGAGCAAAGAGAAGAGCTCCACTCGGAATTGAGTCTTTAGGCAGTCAATGAGTCAATCTTCGATCGAGTACGGCGTGCAGAGGTTGAGCAGCGAGGGCGAACAACAAGTCACAGCGACGCGCGACGTGCGAGCTCCGGTTTTGACTGGCGGTCATGAAGGTTAACAGTAAGGAGAATAGAGGATGGTGGCGGCTGAGGGAGGAAAAGGCGGTGTGAGCGACAGGATTTCTGGAAGTGAGAGAGAGCGGCGGTGGGTATGGTTTTCTGGGAATGGGCGACGGCGGCAATGGGGAGAAAGAAGAAGACTTAGGGTTTTTTTAAATTTTATTATTATTATTATTATTATTATTTTAAATTGGGCCATAACCCAAATCTCTCGAGCCTTCCCATCCATAATTAACCTAAATCCTTAAATTAAATTTCACGGGCTTTTCTTTCGATAAAAATATAGTTTCCGATAGAAAAGCGAATAAGCCCAACAAGTCGAGCCTCTAACCTACCAAGGATCCTCATTCAATTAACACGATAATTTCATACTTATTAAACATGCAAATTCAAATTGTTAATCACATATAAAATTTCCAACCCTAGTTGGCACACAATTTTACACAATCAAACAAAAATTAATAAAGGAAAAATTTCGGGTATTACAACTTATGTTTCTTGCCTAACATCGCATACATTAAACTCCCAGTCAAAGATGCATAAGGAAGTTGTTGCATTTATTTCTTGTCCTTCTCAATTGGGAGAATCTATTTATCGCTCAGTTTAGAGTGTGTTGCATGAGGAGTGCTTATCATTGTAATTCCTTTTGCATGACCAAAGCTTATTCCTAGCTTCATTTTCATGGGTGATTCCATAAACCCTAGAAAAGTGAGACAGAAGAAGGATGGATAAAACAAGCTTTGCTGTATGAACGAGATGTAGTGAATGTACAAGATAGAGTTAATTTCTAGTATTTATTATATGTGGTTCTCATACTGTACCTAATAGAACGAATAACAAGTTGCCACATGTTGGTATTTTAACAGGTCATAAACACTAAATATATTCTTAGCTAACTACTAGAATACATGTCCTCAGCTTGATGGTGGGTGCACAAAACAAGAGGTAGCAAAAAAAAAAAAAGAAAAAAAAACTGTGCTTGGGGCAACATAAGCTCTTTATGAATAAGTTTGTAGGTTGATTTTTAGAAGACACAAATTACTGAGTAATAGGACCCTCTTTGACGCTTTCTTTTGTGAAATGTAATGAGCTTCAATATATCAGTAACTAACAATATATCTATTTCCCATTTTGAGCAAGCTATAAATGGACATATTTTAATCCTATTTTATACTAATTTTGATCAGGCTTCTCTTAGATCTAAACATACATGTGTTATAGAAGATCTATATATATATATATATATATATATACATATACATACATACATACATACATACATACATACAAATAAGAGCCATGGCAGCAGAATACTAAATTAAACGAATACATACCTTCGCCATAATTGTTCAAGTTCACAAGTTCAGTGAGTAAGATTTTTGGTTGAAACCTTTGTAACCTGTAACCCTTTATTAGTCAGCGACTCTTGGTCTATAGCTCTCAATGCGTAACAATGAAGTACTATAGTAATATAACTTTAAGATATGAGAGAACTTCTAGCCTATACCTATCGCAAGAACAACACCAAATTGATGTCCTGATAGGTGTATACATAGATAGGCTAGGGACCCTCGTAAGATGGTTATTGTTGGAGTTTCCTCATCAAGGAAAGTACCTAAAATATTTTAAGATATAATCATAATCAGTTAAGGCTTTACTGGTATTTATTTGACTTATCGTATGGGAGGAAATTAGGCAATTACTTAAATAATACTTGGTCCACTTTTCAGTCTTTATTAAAGGTAATATCTTACATTCTCCACTTGGTCGACATACCAAAGTCATATAATCTTAACAGGTGACAAACTTATCTTATTGCTATACCTATTTTGACGCCTTTTATAAAAGTACTTCTCCTCTAGATGGACTTTTTACGGTGGTAGAAATGGACGGAACGCWTTCAATGAATGCATTCCGTCCGAAAAATCATCGCATTCACTGAATGCATTAGCTCCTTGCATATATTTTGAGGCAAAAGACAATCGCGTTCATCGAATGCCGATGTTTTTCAGACCAACACATTCACTGAATTTGATAGTTTTTCTTACACTCCCATTTACTAAAATGCGACCATATTTTGCATATCTGCAACTTCAATGAATTTTTGCTTCGAAAAAATATACCTGGAACAATATTCTTTCTTTGCAAAAATCAGAACAATAATTATAAAAAATACAAACATTTCATCATAATTTTAATACAAATTACAACATCATCATGCATTGCCAACTACAAACTATAATCAAGAGGAAAAAAGACTTTGAATTAAACAAACATGTAAAGATTTGAAGTGAACACACTAGATAAAAGTTCACATTCATTGTAACATTTCATCAACTATCTCCGTCTCGACGATGATGCTCCTTGGAGTCTATTATTCCCATAGTTTCATCTATTATGATCGGGATGATGATAAMTTGAACATCTTGGGGAGAGTTGGGGCTCCAAAAATCCATTTTTCCAAATATTATTGTAGTGCACCTCTGTTCCGAACGATCAACCTTCATAAGTTCTTCGTTATGTTTAAGGATGAAAGATGCAGGCCTCCAAGTTGACTCATTTCCAACCAGATAGAAATCACAACTATAAGTGCTTCTATAATTATCCTTGGCTGAATCGAGCTCTAGCGTCCCGACCCCCTTTTTTGACGTACAACATTACATGGGAATACGATCTTCCAAATAAGCTCCACTTTTGGCAATTACAAGTCTTCTCACTCATGTTGACCACATGGTTACCCCTTCAACCTTGTCTCRGTGGAGTGGTGACACAAAATAAACCAGCTTGTAGATTGTATTGGATGACTGAGCGCATCCATACCTTAGCTTCGATATTGATTTAAATCTTCCATATTCTAGATGAAAATGGATATCGGCATTGAGCGACCTTATCTCGGTGCAGGCAAAAGTAATCAACAAGTTTCCTAAAACTTATCTCAACCAAAATCTTTAGTGGAAGTGCACCTGTTTTCTTCAAAACCAATCATATGCTGCCTTTTTCTTACCTGTTCCATGTACATATCAAACTTATGCATCTTTGGTGTACTTCCAACCTAATACATCAACTTCTTCAACATACTATTATTGAAAGTGATATTGAAGTTGGCACAGATATGACGGAGACAAAAATCTGTGGACAACCTTCGGCTCTTGCAAGTCTCGGCTTTGTGCCACTATGCTCAAAGATAAATATTTTTCCAAGCTGAGATTACTTGGAAAATGATCTTAAAATGTAAATCTGTATTACTTAAAGAATAATTTTTTGGAAAATGCATATGTAGGAAAATACTAGGATAAAAGAGATAGATTTGAAATCAATTTTCTCAGCAATGGGCAACTTGTAGTGTTTCCAATATTTCTCCTGGGACCCTTCCAGTTTCTTAACAAGCTTGATTGAAAAATAATCCTAACACAATATGGTGTATGATCATGCAAAAATATGAACTTAAAAAGGTCCGAATAAATCCCAGATTTAAAGCAAAATGTACAACTTATGTTCAATCAGATAGATTGACCATACCATAAAGATAAACTCATATATTGAGTTTTACACTTTTAAATTGGATGAGATTCATATAAGTTCCTCGTAAGATCCATGGCTTTCTAATAATATATCACCATCAAAATTAAACCAAATAATAAGGTTTCTATGACGAGTTAAATGTGGACAAAAATCTAGGTTTGGCTACAATAAACCTTAATGACCATATCTTATGTTTTCTAAATTTTAGTATGGAAAATTTTAGAAACCCTATATTCACCTTATGACAACACCAAAATCATTTTCTCAAAACATTCGTACAATATCCATACAATATTCATGCAATAATCTGGTATCCTCTAAACCGTAAACAATTACACAACAATGATACATATATTGTCATCTTGAATCAAGAAGCTTAGCATGAATTGCAACTAACCTGGAAATGAGCCAAGGAAATGGATGAAATAATTACAAGCTTGTGGACATGCACAAGGATGATATGAAGTGTTGTGATGGTGCAAAATAATGGTTTAAAGTTTTGCTTTTACATATAGAGAACAAAGTTGTTTATTTATTTATTTATTTATTTGACATATAGAGAAGAGAATTTTGACTTATGGTAAAATTCCATTGCATTTACTGAATGTGATGGATAGTGATGGACAGGATAGCCATGCTCCATCATCTGGGAATGGAGAGGTGATTGGCATCTTACTCTGCTAGCTCAGGTATGTGAGGCTTCGGGCTAGGGTACATCCCCACCTGGGCATCTACCCCCTCGACGAACATTGGATTGGCCACGAGCATCATTCTTTTGTCACGGACTTTGGGTAATAGGTGAAATAGTTGCTGCCTTAACATCATCTTGGCAATTGCAACCCAACGATCCAATGACTGAAAGCGATCTACTAAACTTCTCTCATAGTCTAATTAGTGCACCATGAGTTTGAGGATTTGCATGTGGTATGGTGTCATCTATAATAACTAAACTCTCTCTCATTGTTGATGCCTACAAAATAGAATTATGCATTAGATGTAACAATATAGCTATAATTACATAACAATTTGTAAGTTTGGAATAAAATAATACTAGATAATGCTACGCCACTCCCGTAGACTGATAACCCTTTCGACCCTGTTCATCAGGCGGAACCAATCCACATACTCGGGCCTTGCTACAAGTACGTGATTGACTTGCACACCCTTCAATACCCTCTGATGCCTATCCAACCACTCGTTCACATACCTCCTATGTTCATCCTCCCAAATCATCTTATTATACCCGACCAATTTCATAGTGTGAGTAAGAAAATGATCGTGAAGAAGCGAAATATACTGCTTGTTTCCAAATTGCCTTATAACTCAATCAGGGAAGTAATACTCCATGATCTCCTAGCAAATCATGGGCATCGAGGATGATCGCCATCTATTCGAGCATTCTAAATATAAATATGGAAAAGTTGGATGATATTCTCATACGGCATCCAACAAAACTGCAAAAAATATATTTAATTAATAACTTAGTTAGTTCTAAATAATAAATGAATAAATTGTTATTCAATAATGTATATGAACCTAATCTATGCTGAGGGCATCTCGCCCCTAATGGAGCAAGATCTTACAACTCATGCAAAGGCCTCTGACAAATCTGGCGTAAAATAGTAATCTGTTCACACAACCAACGCTATAAAAAAGCTCTAATAAGTTAACGTTTAATTAAGAAAATGAAAGCAACAACTTAAAGCATAACTTAACACATATACTATATGCATTACAACTTAAAGCACAAAATAACATATAAAGAATTATAACTATATATAAAGCACAACTAAACATATATATTACCTGCAATAGAACCATAGGGCCACATACCTCCTTCATGTTCCCTTTTGCCGAATGGGACAAACATCTCTACATCTATGCTAATACACCACTGCCTCAACTCAAAGTTTGATATCACTCTAGATCCTCAAGTAAAATTAGGAATCACAAAGGAACAAACTTCCCGAATTTATTCGAGAACAATAGCCCGCCAAACAACAACATAAGGAAGCACCGCGTCAAATAAGCAATGTCAACATCGATGTCATCAGGCGGTAGTGGGGTACGAAACATTCTCTCTATAGATCGTGCAAATAATCTATTACAATCTATATTTTTCGTGGACGATTGAGAACCTAGCAATCTCAGGCACATGTCCTCCCACTCAAACATCGACATACACGCACATCCCCCCAATGATGGGTTGCCATGAATGCTCAATCCCCATAGAATGACAATGTCATGTAGTGTAACTATTGCCTCACCAATAGCAAAATGGAATCTATGCATTTGGGGTCGCCATCACTCAATAAGAGCAGTGACTAGGGCATGATCGACCTGAACAAACCCAACCCGGCATAAACCGACAAAGCTAGCCCTATCGATCATATCCTGGCTTGTGTGTTCAACTTAAGGTAATCTCTCCATAACTGCAAATCCCTACGTCTAAACTACAGGTTCTAGAAACTGACGACTCCTTGCTAGCCCACTAAAACTATGCTCTCCTTGCCTTGAGAGCAACGATGTATCTAAATGACCGGGATGCATATCTAAAGGAATTGGAGCACGATCCATATCTACAGGTAAATGATATATATAATGAAACATTAGAAAACAAGTTTACATTGACAAAAAAGTTACAAGTGTACAAATTACTACAACATGTAACTGTACAACCTATCTTCTTCATTCTATTCTCACAAAATCATACTTTGTCAAAAGCAAATTGCAGGTAAATTTACTTTGAGACAAACGCTAATATGAATATAGTATAATCTCTCCACTAAAATATTATTCCAACAGTACAAAAGTGGCCAAAGTATCCCACTAGTACAGAGTTTTTGTGCATGAGTTTCTTGCGCGCCAAATTTAGATCTTGAAGAATTCTATGTTTTGTGCACTTGTAGAAGAAGAGGTATAAAAAGTGGACATCTATCTTAAATTGAATGGCTCTTTGTGTTAAACCCTTGTCTATAATGCCAAGAAGGTGCTTTTATGATAACTTGGATAATTTATTACTAGTAGCATCTTAGGCACAAGAAAATTGGTTGCCAACTTGAGTTATTGGATGCAACCTGAATTCTATCCAAAATCCTAACCAAATAGGAATAACTATTTACAGAAATTAAGCCATGTTGTCATGCTCAAACTCCAAGTAGAAGTACAATAAACCAACAAAGATTTTGAGTTTGTTTTGACAAGATTTGATTAAGATCACATTATTATATGATTTACATGAATGATACCTCAATAGCCTATAAGAGATGATATGTTTAGCAGTTTGCAGAAGTTGCCCCAACGTTGAACATTATCTAATTGTTGTTCCTAAGACCAAGGACTAATAGAAAATGGGTAATTTAATAGGCATTCTAAACTTCAAAGTAGATTCCTTTTCATTTTGATTACTGCACAAGAAAAATGATGATCAGGAAAAGGAGGAAGTATGGAGGGTTGCTGCAAATTTAGATGCACATAATCACATAATGAGACAAAGAATTGTTAAAAGATAGCATTAGAATCTACCAAGGTCCAATCAAACTGTCAAAACAAACATATTCTCCTAGCACTAAAAGCTACACAACTCCTGCTAAAATTCCCTTACTAAAATATGATAATTTCCTTAAGCAAGTATAAATTGCAAATAAAAGAAATGTTTACATAACAGAGAAACTATTGTCCCAGTCTTGAGGTAGCAGCTGCAATATTTGCATGAAACCCATAGGTAAGTTCATTTTATCAGGTACTATAACAACTGCCTTAAATTATCTCTCAAGAAGTTTCTCTATCTAACTTCACTCTTAATTTTCCTGTGTCTTTATCTTCCTTTATGAAAACCATAGAAAAGAAGTCAAGAACAAAATTTCCTATTAGGAATAAGTAAATATCGTTAACTTATCTTTCCATTTTCTTCACTTTTTACTGCAGTTCGTGCACGGTTATCAAGAATCATTGTAAATTTTGGAAACAAAGTGATGAATATAGTTTTCTAATTTATGGTGTTGCACCTGACATTTGTTCCGGGCTTTGAACTTCTGTTGCTTATTAGTTTTCTAGTTTTCTAATTCATGTCAGTGTGTTTACTCCACTGCCACTTTTATTATTCTTTGAGAATTACACCGCAGCTGAGTTGTCACAAAAGACCTCCAATGGCTTTGCAATAAAATCAACGATCTTCAGGCCAGAAATCCAATTCTTTAAACATAACGCCTGTGATTAGCTTTATAACATGCTATAAATTCAGCTTCCATTGCGGATTTTCCAACAATGATTTGCTAGATACTTCTCCAAGACACTACTCCTTCGTCAAGAAGGAAAATATATCTTGAAGTAGATTTACCAGTGTCTTTACATCCACCTAAGTCTGAATCTGATATGCAATCACCTCTATGGATCAGAGTGTTTGTATAAGAGCTTGAAACCCTTAGTTCATTGCAAATATTTCAAAATCCTTTTACCAACTTTCCAATGATCAACACCAAGGTTAGTTTAATATCTACCAAGCATTCCTAATGAAAATGCTATATTAGGTCTAGTACAGACCTGAGTATATATAAGGTTTCCAACAAGTGAAGCATAAGGAATCCCCTTCATTTGATCATTTTCCAATGCATTTTGAGGACATTGCTTTAATGTGAATTTATCACCTTTGATTCCGAAATTTATAATAGATGAACAGTTCTTCATTCCGAATATATCTAGAACCTTTTCAATCTAGGCCTTTTGAGATCATCCAAGTAATCTTTGGGATATATCTTTGTGAATCTCAATGCCAATGAAATTGGAGGCTTCATCCATATCCTTCATTTCAAAATTCTGGATAAGAAACTGGTTAGTCTTATGTAATAGTCCCAAACCACCACTTTCTAGTAAAAAAATCATCTACATATAGGAGTAGCAAAATATATTTGCTCCCACTAATCTTAAGGTATGAACATTGATCAATAAGTTTCTTCGTAAATCCGAATGAAGAAACAACATTTAGAAATTTAATGTACCATTGGCAAGAAGCCTATTTGAGCCTATAAATAGATTTCTTTAACTTGAAAACAATGTGACTTTTATCGCTATCACAAAAACCCTCAGGCTGAAACATGTATACCTCCACCTTAACATCCCATTCAAAAATGTTGTTTTCATATCCATTTTGTGACTACCCACCCTCCCCTAGGTTTTACTAGGGCTGTATGGGGTTTGCCTGCCTCTCAGTAGTTATGGTACAAGCACATAAAACATCAAACACATCTTTCTAGGCTCAATAATTAGTATCGAATTACAATCATATCATCACAAAACAAAAAAAAAAAAAATACAAGAAGGAATCATAGATATGAGCCATAGATATATTCAAGTTATTGATACTTTTGATTCTTCGTGCAGCTATAATCAAATACCTATCACTAAAAACATGAGAAAACTATGAGGCAAAGCTCAATGAGTCCCGTGTGGATGTGAGGCGAATTTTCAATCACGAGTACGGTTTTCAAGTAAACATGAGTAAAATAGTTGCAAAGTAGTTGGTTGAAATATTATGAGTAACAGACATAATTCAATAAGGCGTATACTTGTAAAAATTTGTAATTTAGAAGAAACCATGTCAAGGGTGATCGAGAATACTGCATTTAACACTCATCAGTTTTTAATAATAATAATACTTAGTTCACAAGCCTTTACCGCAGAGATAACATTCATGTGGAGTTAATAACACCAGCCTTATCTCCTCATAGGTACATCCAGAATTTCATRCTTATCACATCGTAGCAAGTAAACATACTCGCTAGCTTGATACAAGAGGTCCCCCATCCTCGAGTTAAACCTCCTAGTCAAGGATACAACTATCCACAATCGAATCTAGGCATCAAATGACARGACCGCTTGCCTGTCACTTGGTCACCCAATCATCGGCCAAAAGTAGGCTTACTCTAATACTATCACTTGGACTAGCTCAAGAGGTACTTGTACTGGGGACCAGCCAAGCATAGTACGTTACCTTCCAGGCAACTTATTTAGGATTTTCCAATTGAGTACTCAATTATGTCCGTCAATTCAATAAATTATTATAAAATGATCACAATCAAGTCGTGTCAAGATCAATGTATTCTTTTGAGAGTAGCAATACAAATTGAATTTACAAACGCTTCTATTTATAATAAAACAAGTATGCTCTGTTTTCATGCTTTATTTATAAAACAGATGCAAGTAAAAGGCTTTTCAGAAATCACAATATTAGTTTTCATTTTTAAAATATTTAATAAAAATAATTCACAAGGTATTTGAAACCAACTTGCAAACAATAATTTAGAAAACAGTTTTAGGCTGACTCACCTGAGTGCACGCTTTTTGAGGTATTCGYATAATGCTCGGAACCTAAATCTAGTTGTACATGTGTCCTCAAGTAAGTTACTATAAAGATCCTACAACCTACTATTCTTAAAGTGAAGATAATATTTCCAAGATGTTCCTAATGATTCTATAATGTTTTTTTGGCGTCATATGGGAATTTTGATTTAGTTCCCAGGCTTGGGTAATTTACTAGGTAGAAATCAGGGACCAAAGAGATTAAAATACCTAAATCAAATGATCCTAAAAAAGATATATATCTAACCATACTAAAACACCCATTTTAGAGTTACGGTTCAGCTGCAAATTGCTTAAAGGAGCAGGTTTTCTTATGGATTGAAATGGATAGTGTCGAGTGTTTGGCTTATATTCCGAGTTTCCTGTAGATATTTCCTACAAAGTTTATCTTATTCAAAACCTAATGAACAATGATTTTAGACTAGAGTAGATATGTTCAAAGCTCAGTTCTAAGTTCCAAGTTAAAGTCTAAATACTGAGGCTGTCATAAGGTTTCCTAGCTGCCCTAAAGTCAAGTTTGTGTTACTAAGATTGTTTGTGCTAATAATTCTATCTTGAGTTATATTTAGAGGTTTTTTACTAAATGAATTACGATATACTTCTAGAGTCCATACATAGGTATCAAAGCATATTTGTGATTATTTCAATTGTCCAAAGGTGTTAGAGATTTGGAAGGTAAGGGATAGTTTGATTTGGTTTGTGTAATTTTTACACTACTCTTGTTTTGATCATAACTTAGGTTCTATTTATTTATATTATGCAAGACAAATCCCAAACTCTTTTTAAGATTCCTAGCTAACCATTAATGCCTCATATATACAATTCTAACCAGTAACAATTCCAGAAAACCCAAAGACAGTCGGGTGTTCTGTCAATTGGCCAAACTGGCAATGGTTAATAAGAGGGTCTTAATGATTATGTCATATCTCAGGTTATACAAACTCAATCCAAGAAATATTGGTCTCCAGATACTCCTAAGATATTTTCCAACCATATATCATATGCCAAATTCCAAGATAGAAAAATCCCATTATAGTAGGCTCAAGCATAACCCGCATACACTTGTCCAGCATTTCTGTAAGATTCATATAACTTAGGATTTACTAAGGCTTTGGCCTTGGTTTTTGGCTTAATTTAAGTCTAAGAAATAACACTACAACATAGAATATTCAAATCCAGAATTCACAGGTCGATTTAGGAAAAAAAAAAAAATGCAAATATTATACTAGAACGTTTCCAGAATTTCCAGCAATAAAGCATATGTTATCATCTTCTTATCCTATAATCATGCTATTCAACTAGCACAAACTATTAAAATATCAAAATCAGCAGGCATGATCATATATTATCATTTCTTCCATGCCGATAACTAAATACGAAGAAATTTTATTAAGGGTATTACAAATACCAAGCATACACTAATATACTATATTTGCCACCTTCATTTATCATCCTTCACGGTTTCTGTCTACACATGCATTCTTAAATCATTCTTGCATTTTCATAGCTATAATCATGATCTGATCATAGCATATATTCATGGTTCTAATAAAACGTCAAAGTCATCAAACATAACATCAAATATTTATTCTCATCAAAACTGTTTAGCAAGTCTGTTATTTTCATTGCATCCATTATTGTTTCATAATCATTTCTTGTAATTGTTTTCCTAAGGTGATAAGTAGATACTTGGTATTCACTTGGATGAGAGAAGGAGAGCAAATACAAACACCAAAGTGTTGAATGTAAGTTTCAAAGGAAGAAATAGCAGCAAGCTTCGGCAAAACAAAAAGTCTTCAAACTTCGTTAAACTTCTTCTTGTTATATTCTAAACTGTTTGTGTTTCCTAGCTTGGTAATGGAGTGAGTTGTTTTTGGCTTGGTCTGAACATGTAAAAGAGAGAATTAGCTCAGTAAAATTGAGGATTTGGTTCAATGAAGAGTGAAGAAGCAGAATTCCAATGTTGATGATGTTGTTTGGCTAAGAAGCAAAAAAAAGAGAGGAAGTTGTTTTTCTGGTAAGGTGAAAAACACACATGGCTTTGAGAAGTGGAGCTCATGTGTGTTTTAGGCTAGCAGATGGGAGAGATAATAAAAAAAGAGAGGACAGAGTTTACAAAGTTTGCATGTGAGAATGAGTGAAATACTTTGCCAAATGTATGGAAGATGATCAACGGTGGTAGCAGCTTCGGAAGAAAGCAATTTGAATTTGAATTTTGAGGTGGAAAATTTCATCAGCTACCTGGAATGCTTCGGCAAATAGAGACAGAGAGAGAGAGAYAGAAAGAGAAAGAGAAAGAGAGATAAAGAGCTTACCTCAATTTTCCAAAGAAACCAGAAACAATGTGTGATTTTTTTTATTTTCCTTTGAAGGCTAATATGGCCAAATGGAATATGTATAAATTATTTTTCTTTCGTAGATTTATTTGGATGCAGGATTGATCCCTAATGCATGGGATACCCTTGGATGGAACCCTAAAATACCCTTACTTCAGTTGGACATCCCTAAATGTGTAAATGTGTTAAACTAGGTTCGACCTAACCCATAATTCATAAGATGTCTTAGGGACAGTCTTGGATGGAACCCTATTCAAAATATACACGGCGGTCTTTGAGGGCTCACTCCACAAAGACAAAGGTAAACTCGATATGCTAATCATGCCTTTTACCGCATCAAATATTGTATGATTCCTTCTTTATACTACACCATTTTGTTGAGGTGTTCCGGGCATAGTGTATTAGGCAATAATACCCTCATTTTCAAGGAAGCAAATTGACATTTTGCTTATCCATCTTCTATGTACCTACCATAATATTCTCCACCATATCAGATATTACAATTTTGATCTGAATTCCTTTTTGTTTTTCTACCTCCGTTTTGAAAACTTTAAAAGCATCTATTGCTTCAAATGTATTAAATAAAAGATAAAGATAGAGGTATATTGAATAGTCATCAATAGAAGAGATAAAGTACCTCTCACCAATCAAGCAAGGGATGTGAAAAGATCCACAAATATCTGTGTTTATGATCTCAAGTAATTGGGATCTTCTTTTGGCACCTTTAGTAGACTTGTTGATCTGCTTTTCCTTTATGCAATCGAAATAAGTTCCAAAATCAAAAAAATGAAGAGTTTTTAATACTCCATCATTAACTAACTTTAATTCTTTCAATAGATATATGTCCCAACTTCTTGTGTTAAAGGCTGATGAGTTCTCATTTATAATGCATCGCTTAGTGTCAATTTCTCTATCATACAAGGTTAAAACATTGTGTTCAAATATGGGTCTAACTCAAATTTAAATGAATTTCCATCCAAAGTTCCAAAACCAACCACTTTATTATCTTTCAAAAGTTTCATGGTAGATTTGTGAAAAGTAAAACAATATCGAATAGTCGATAGTTTTGAAACTGAAACTAAATTTTTAGAAAAAAGATGGAACATAAAAGGTGTTCTCAAGATCTAAGAAAAATTTATCTATCAAAATAAGCCTATAAGTCCCCACATGTGAATGCATATTGTTTCCAAAATAGATGTGTTCTGCACTTCCCATTGGCTTCCTTAGAGTTAGAAAGTCCTGCATAGTTTTGGCAATGTGAATTGTAAAACCAAAATGCCAGCATGTATAATCAGAAACTTCAGCAAAATTATATTTATAACACACAAAACTTCAACCAGTTGGTAACCCTTTTCTTAGCCTTAATCCCTGAAATGATCGGATTCCTAGTCTCTCACACTTAACACCTTGTAACTATAGCACAACTTCTAGAAATTCAAACTTAATTATCTTAGTTCTACAATCAAGGTGTGCATAATGTTGGGATAACCAATCCTTGCCTAATATCACATCATAGTCCTAAAAGGGTAGTACTAGGATTTAGTGGAAGTAGAGTTTCCTCATAGATTTCACATTCAAGGTATACCATATAAGCAATTAAAGTTCTTCCCATAAGGGTACTTCACAAGAATCTACTTGACAACTTGATGAGAGAGATTAATAATATATATTCCAAAATGTGGAGTTGCATAAGAATAAGAAAATTTAGGGTCTACTAAAATTCGAGCCTTATGAGTAAAAATTGACAACGTACCTTCTACTAACCACTATGATTCCGCTGCACTAATCTGATTTCATAACTTAATTAAGAATCCACACATAATATTACGCTATTARGCCTTGCTATTGCTATCACAAGTAAAGCACATCTAAGATTCAATTTTATTGCTCTATATGTAAAGATGTTACTCATGCTTAGTTCCAAATCGGAGACCACTAATCAAATCAACCATGGAATCCTTCGAACCTCTACAAGATTTCCTAATAATTAGATTATAGGCACTCGAGATAACAATCCAAAGTCCCCGAATAGTTCGTACTCGACAAAGAGAGTGCTAATATACAAGATAAAAATAGATCATACAAGCAAAAGAATACTACAAAACTACTCTCATAGCTGAATCTCAGATAGGTCTAGAAACACAAGAGTATGCTAGATGAAACCATCTACTCAAACTTAACAATAAAGCTACTAAAAGATTTATTAACATATTCGAGTAGTATTCATAATTTCTAGCAGGAAGTCCTAGCATCAAAATAAATGTGAATTTTCCAATAATTTCCCAGTAACCCCAATCATAAATGAAATAATCACATAAACCTAATTATTAGTCAAATAATAGACATAAACATTCATATCTACCCATGCTCAAGTCTATAAACCTAGGTTCTAGGCTCTATGGTTTCTCGTACTGGGGTATTTGGCATCTTACAATAAAATGGACTAATTCAGTCGTCATTACTTAATACAGCTATAGTGCTAAAACACATTCATCCTAATAGATTCCGTAATTATATACACACAAAATCTCACAGATCTCATAACCTAGGGCCACTGTGACTTAGTACCTATTTGGTTTTCATAAGAATTAATCACAGTAAGACTATGTCCACAGTCCCCTAATAGATTAAAAACCTATGCTCTAGGTGATGTGAGTGAGAAACCATTGATTTTACTAAAAATTATATATATGTTTTTACCCTTTTTAGTATGATGAAATGGGACTTCATACTATTTTGCCTTGAATATTACTTAGAATTGACCAAGTGACTTTAATTGTACAATAGTGTGAAATTATAGAATGCATGTGCATTTGCTAAAATAAAATTCTCTATTTTGTAGGGAAAATGATTCTATAAGCAAAACAGAAGTCCACTTGATGAAAAAGTAAAGATTTATTTAATGCTGCGATAAAATGTTGAAACACTGAATATTACGAGAAAAAAGGAATATCTTATTCAAAGAAAGAAAGTCAAGGAAGAAAAGAGAAAGTCATAATTGGAAAAAGGAGAAATTCAAATCTGAAGTCCAAAAAGCAAAAAGCAAAAAGTGAAAAAGCTAAAACACCCTTATTCACATATTTTTCATGATTTTCATGACTTAAGCAAAGGATAAACATAATGTAAAATATGACTATATCAACTACCTCCTACTTAGCCTTTTGTTCATCCTCGAACATAATATGGCGACAAGGGAAACAACAATCTAGATAATCCAACCAATCAACTAATGAACAAGAAGATAGACTCATTTACATGTTCAACTCAATAGGACATCCGGAATTTCATTAGAAAATAAAAGAATTAAAATGTTAATATGACCCATCAATTTGAAAAGTGAGTGAGTGAGAATAGTCAAAATCAATAGCCTATTAAAGACTTGACAAATATTTAGGAAATTATATATACTTCACCAACACTAAAAGCATAAAGACATGGAAATCCACCCTGTAGGTTTGTAATCATCACCACATCTCTACTAATCGAGGTAACCAAAATAAAAAAAGGTCAAGTAGGACTTTTAACCCTGTAATGTATGGCTAATGTATAGGTAAGTCAAATAAAGGTCAAGGAAAATGATGAGAATAAAGGAGTGTTGCAATAATCAACAATGACACCTTATATCTCCTTTTTCTTCTTTCAAATTTATACACCACATCTTCCTGCCATAATTATTTATCAACAACTACCAAAAGCCATCATTTCTTTTGTTTTTCCACCTTATTTTTTTTTATCTATCTCCTTTTCTTCATTGCCCTTCATTTTCAAGATATATAAGACATTTTTCTCAAGAGAATATGAGGTACATGCTTTCAGCTCTCAAGAACCCATTTTCTTTCACATTTTTCTCAAGAACTTAACACTTAACTCCTTTCATCAACTCTAAACTTCATCTTCTGAGCATGCATTATATGAACTCTATTCAATCCGAAAAGCAAGAGAAGATGCATCAATTCTCACAATGTAAAAGGCAAAACGTATGCAAATCTAACAAGATAAGCCATAAAAGGGTGCATCAAAAAACAAATAAATATTCATCGGATCAATAAGGGAACCAAGGATATAATATAGAACGGGTAAGCTTCAAAAGCTCAAACGACTCAAAGAAGGCCAAAGACCTTAATTCCTATATTAATAATGGTCATCTTTCTATTTCACCTCAAGTAGTAACAAAAACAAATTCTAGAGTGTTTGTATTAAGTGAATCATCCTAATTACTCCACTAGTGTGTGAAGCAATAACTATTTACAAAATAAAGGCTATTCATGTTACAAAGTGAAAAAGTTGGATCGATCAAATTAGTACTAAAAAATCTTCAAACCAAACAAAATAGTCTCTCATTTGTGTTATATCATCAAACATGCAAATAAATCACATAGAAAGCTCAATAAAAATTTGAAAATTATGGGGAAAATGCAATAAAGACACACAAAAAATGCAATAAATGCAAACAAAGATGAATCCATTCTTCTATCCTCCACATAGAACTTAACATTGTCCTCAATGTTAATAAAAAAATACAAAAGTAGGGTGAAAGAGACTCCCGTTGTTGTAAATGATGTTGCCTCCTATGGAATTTGATCAAGATTGTGGTAATTTGCTATCAAAATAATAACTAGAACTCAAAATAAAAGAGAAATGAATTAGCAATGAAGGGAAAAAAAAAGTGAAGTGAATAGGAAAAGTAAAAAGAAAGAAAGAAGTTCTAGTTTATAATCTCCAGTTCAACTTCCCTTAGTTCATGATGCCAAAGTAGGATCGAGGGGTTTCCATTCCTCATTCCCTAAAGTAGGTAGCAAGTTCTCCTCAAAGAGAGTGATTTCATCTTATCAAGATAAGGAAAAGACATAATTCAAAGCAAAATACCCAAACAAATAAGAACAAATAAACCAAAAACAAGCAAAAAAATGGTCTAATCTCAAGGTAATTCAACAATTATATGATATCAATCAAAATTACTCGGGAACGGTGACAAAAATTTAATGCTCAGAAACTCGATTGCATTCTAATTCTAGCAAGTATACTAGTGTTAAAAAGTGTATAGTGAGTAAGTCAAGGTCGATCCCACAAGGATTTCTAATCAAGTACTAAATTACCAATTTTCCTAATTTAAACCTATCAAATGTTATTGAATTAGACTAATAACTAGAAATGAATAAGTAATTTACAAGGTTCAATTATGGAATTCAATTGCCTAAATACAAAAAGATTTAATGTGATAAAAGAAGTTGGTTAGGGTATTGATTCGAATTATTCCTTTATAATAAGCTAAGTTAATCACACCTTCATTTCCCTAATTCCTAAATCTAGTCTAATTAATTATGCTCGAATTTTCTAGTTTAGGTTTCACTAAATCCCTTGGCATAAAACCCCTAATTCAAATTAACAAGGCCACATCTCTATGTGAACTAGAATAATCGAAATTGTATTAATGATCTGAGAAATTCCATGATTTCGTTAATTACAGTTAATTACTATCGAAAACCACCCAAAAGTAACCAATTCTATCCCTAGTCAGTTCAATACTAATGGATCATCATTGCCTAAGTCCTAATTAATTAGTTCACCTCTCAGTCCTTCCGAATTCATTATGAAATCAATTTGTAGGTAGCTAATCCACAAAAATCATTACGAAAGCCACAATGATAATAAAAAATTCAACTAGATTGAGAATCTACAAAAAAGGAACAATAGAATTTAACTGAGATGAGCTTCCGAAAAGAAGATACATCTTGATTGTATAAGTAGTACCAATCAAATCATATCAAATTTATCACATCACCCATTTTGGGTCGGGGTCTTACAATCTCCCCCACTTAAATACTAAACGTCCTCATTGAGCCTCAAATCCAAGATCACCATCTGTGTGAGATTCTAAAGGTGGCTCCTACGAGCTCAAGAGGTGTCTCTCTTCCTTGACGTAGCACTTTGTACCGCATAGCTCTTAGTTCTCACAATTCCGGACGGCTCCGATCTGATACCATTTGTAACACCCCGCCCCATTACACTAGGTCGTTATGTTAACACTGAAGTTCTTATGAGATGAGCTTTCGAAAGGAAGATGCAACTTAATTGTATGAGTAGTACCAATCAAATTATATCAAATTTATCACATAACCCACTCTGGGTCGGGGTCTTACACATCATAAGTTTGGCATTCCCTTCTTTCGGTCATTGAATGTGAATAAGTATATAGCAAACTTAACTAATTACACTTCATTGCACTAAGGAAACTTGAAGACTGTATATTAGAGCATCTAATGCTATGTTAATAATAGTGAACAAATTTTGATATCTGGCAATCAATATATAAAATTAACTCCATATGGGATGAATGTTTAATGAAAAACGAAGTAAAAAAAAAAAGATCATGTCTAATGTATTATATTTGCCTCTTGATCTAGTCCATATGCCATTTATTTTATTTAAATAAATAAATATAAAAATAAAATTTTTAATTGAAGAGTTACCTGCAATTACTAAGTTAAAATATATACATAAATATGAATTATTCTCAGAATTAAATAAAAAGAAAGAAAAAGAGTAAGGTAGTCATAGGAAAATATTTCTTGTTAAATGTAAGTAGTGTCATAGGATGATGGATAAATTTTAACTTATAGTTCATAAAAGAATTTTGAGCAAGGTGGATATTTTAGAATAAAGTTGGGACAAAAAGTATCTAGAACATTTGAGGTGATTTGTTGTTCGAGCATATCCAACTTGAGTTTGTATAAAACTAATATTAATTCATTAATAATGAATCCTAACAATTATAGATATGGTATTACTTCTAATTTCGAGCATATATGATTTTTATATTCTTTTTTCATGATACTATATCAAATATGGTATTACTAGATTTGGTTGCCAGTGCATGTCTAGTTCATGCATGAGTAGCTAACAGTAGATTCAGTTTTCATTTTGAGCAAGCCAAAAATGACTATATTTTCGTCCTATTTTATGCTCAATTCACCATTATATATGTGCTCTGATTGTGCAACTGTAGCTACACATTCAAATCATCTTCATCTTCAAGTTCCAGGCTTTTAGAATTTTGTAAAACCTCTTAAAAGGCTTTGAGAATGGCTGATGGGAATATCGTAAGGAATCAACCACTTACTTTTCAATTTGATTCACTTCTTGAGTTCAGGCACCCAAATGCTGCTAATTTATGCTTTTTTTGCATTCTGGGTTCTTTCCTCAATTGAATGCATTGGTTCATATTTTTAAAATCTATTTCGAGTGGTAGCTTCATAATACATTGGTTGCATCGATTATATGATATCAAAGACACCATATATTGCAGCAGCAACAAGTAGGACAAAGGTTATACAAATTTGTCAACGTGTCATATGTTGACTTTAAATTTATACGGTTGAGGAAGAACCCATTAGGACCTATGCTTTAGCATTTGATGAGGTAATTAACCATATGATTTTTGCTTTATATATTTTAAAMTTTTTCTTTGAACATTTCAAATAAACTAAATAAAAAATTATCTTTTTATTCAGGTTGATTAACTGCACCCAGTAGATGTTAAAAACTGATGGACAAGGATAACTATTGAACGACCTAATGGAACGAATGAATACATATAATTGATGTTTTATTGGTTAATTCTATTAAATTGATATTGAGTGATCAATATAATTACCATTGTTCTAAACTATTTTCCTAATAATAGAATATATACCCACCGGCAAAATTTTGATACGTTTAGCTTTTTTGGCCCGATACTAAATTAGGTAATTTATTTTTCTTTGAGTGTTCCTCTTATCAACTCTTACAACTTAGAAGTGTGAGCATTTATTGTACGATTTTATGTTGCAAACTTATCAAAACCCAACTCTAGTAGAAAATTACGATCTCTTGCTGAGGTAAAACATCACATTCATATGAGTTATGATCCTTTTTATGCAGAATGGAGGGCAGAAGACGAGGAGATGCTTTTGTAAGTTGTAAAATTTGTCTGTGTGTGTATATATATGTGTATATGTGTATATATATATATACATAAATGTGTATATATATATACACACACACATATATGTGTGTGTGTGTGTATATATATATATATTTCATAAACTTTACCCTAAATCTAGTTGGTTTTGTAGATATATCTACTTATGAAATTATCATAATTATCTTGCTGGAATGTTGGTAGGAATTCTCAGGGCAACCCAAAAGTAGAGTATGGTGCTGGAGTAAATTACCAACTGAACCCAACTGCTGCATTGGAGAACATCCTTTTCACATCCTTTGATGATGCTGAAAAGAAATAAAGAGAAGCATGAAAAGCATTACGATAAGTTTGCTGCCCATATTCCACGTAATAATCTTTCCAATTTCCTTGAAATCAAAGAGCACATGGCTACTCAATCATCCTCTCATCATTGTCATGAAGAAGTTGGCATAGATATGATCATAAAAGCTACTCAAGAGTTGCCACAGAATCACTCCGGATTGTTTCACATTCTTCTTGAATAATTTAGTATAAGCACAAATTTTCATATAAAATACTTGACGTCAATTGTACTAAATTTTTAAGGCAGTTAGAATCTACCCCTGCTCATGGTTTCCATATAAAGAAGTAATTAGCACATGGTCTATTGACCTTCTTTAATCCAATATAGCTAGAGCCACACCCGTAACATAAGTAAATTCGCTTGGTTTTTCAAGTCGATTGGTAAGATGATCATGCAATACATGCAAAATCATCATTAGGACCATCATACTTGCTTACCATCTGTGAACTAAATATTTATGTTTCTTCCCCAACATCGTATACATTAAACTCCCAATCAAAGATGCATAATGAACTTCTTGCATTTATGTCTTGTCCTTCTCAATTGGGAAAATCTATTTATCACTCAACTTAGAGTGCGTTGCATGTGGAGTGCTTATTGACGTCTCCATTGGAAATATTTTAGGCTCCTTATCATTGTAATTGCCCTTACTCGACAAAAGCTTATTCTTAGCTTCATTTTCATGGGTGATTCCATAAACCCTACAAAAGTGAGAGAGAAGAAGGATAGATAGAACAAGCGTTGTTGTATTGATTGGATGTAGTGAATGTACAAGAGAGAGTTAATTTCTAGTATTTATACAATGTGGTTCTCATACTATGACTAACAAAAAAAATAATAAGTTGTCACCTGTTAGTATTTAACAGCTCATAAACACTGAGTTGATACTAGCTAACTACTAGAATATATGTCCTCAACTTGATGGTGGGTGCTCAACATCATGCCATAACAAAAAAACCTGTGCTTGGGGGAACATAAATTCTTTGTGAATAAGTCTGCAGGTTGATCTTTTAAAGGCAACAATTGCTGAGTAATATGACTCTTTTTGGCTCTTTCCCTCGTGAAATGTGCATCAGCTTCAATATATGAGTAGCTAACAATATATTCATTTCCCATTTTGAACCAGCTATAAATGGACAAAATTTTGTCCCATTTTATACTCATTCTAATCTAGCGTTTCTCTTCAATCTACAACATACATGCACAAAGAAACCTGAAAGCATGCCTTTATGGCATGATTGATCAAAATTTTAATTCTACATCAAGCAGCCTTCTATTTCAAAACAGTGTATAGGAGTTCACAGAATGCATTGAGAATGAGGAAGTATGCTTGAGACCTTACTAGCTAAACTCACGAGATTTCAGTCTAATATCACACAAGAGTTTAAGCTCTCAAACTAACTCATATGCACAAATTTCCATAAGCTTGCTACATCATCTCATCTCTACCCATCAATACACAAAACTATTAATCAAAGGTCTTTGTTTCGTTGGCTTAGGGTAGGCAAGTGATGTTAAAGGTATGCAAAAGGGTAAAGAGTATCAAATTCGTAGACTTATGTGATTCAAATCAAACATTCAAGAACCACTTGTCTCCAATAGTCTTCACAAATCCAATTCACTCAAACTTAAAACTAAAGCTCTTTTATTTGAAACTGAAATCAACCCCTTTTTTTCACACATATGTATCTTTTTACTTTTATATTTGCTTTTCTTTTGAAGCTCTTTCTTCTTCTTCTTTTTATTTTTTATTTTACAAGGATCARGCCTTTTTTCTTTTGTTTCACTCTACAATTGCTTTTCACGTACTCCCACGAACTTGGATTAAGCAAAGTATTATCAATAAAAGTTCAATTTGAGACTAAGATGATTCATTCTCACATGTAAGGGTAGGTATTTAGGATCATGACAAGAAAAAGCCAAGTGTTTAGGCTGGCTAACTAAAGGATATTAAATGTCAGGACATTAACTCGTTTGGCCATGGTGGTACTACTAATGTACTTATATCTTCTCAATAGTATTTCATGCATAGACAAGGTGCCTTGAAAGATTAATAGCAAGTTCTAGATCAAAGAATTATGTGACACATGAAAGAACAACTGCTATGAACTATAGATACACTTCAATAAGGCTCAAAAGCTCATAACCTGGCATAATTCACCCATAAGGTCATCAAATTATTTTGTTAAATCTCAATGCATCATAGAAATTCAAAATACACACATAATACAAGTTCAACCTCAATTTCTCACCATGTGACATAACAAATACTTCCTAAGTATTCGTAGTCATCCTTTCTTAAGTTCTCACATTTGCACAAACATGATTTCTTTTTATTCACTTTCATCATTGTATAGGAACACTAGCGATTAAAAATGCTCACCATAAACAAGTAATAAAGCAAAACAAACACTAAGATTTCAAAACTTCAGCTAAAAATTCAAACTAGAATCTACAACCTAGGATATTAAACCTTTTCCCCAAATTTAAACTAAACATTGTCCTCAATGCTTGAATGCCTTCAAGCGTAAAATGAACTACATTTCAGTGCCAATAAGTGGCACCGCGGCGCCTGAACAGCTCATAATGTAGAAATATATTACATTTTTTAACTCAATCTCAAACATATCTTGCAATAACCTCCTACTCCCTTACTCCAAAAAGCCTTTCCCTCACTCTCATACACCATACAAATGTCCATACTCCAAAAACATAGTACTTCCAAGTAGGGCTTTGCATCAAGAACTTCTAACCCGTCCATTATTCTTCATCTCTCAAAGAGGATTAGGAGCATCCACCAAGAGTTGGACCTCCTCATTAATATCCAAAGTCTCATATGGCTTACATCAGTGGCCATTCACTTTAAATTCACTCCCATCAATTTGATTCATCAACAAATAGAGCACCGTGAGGATAAACTTCCTTAATAATGAAAGGGCCACTCTATCTTGATCTTAGCTTGCCTGGAAATAACTTAAACTGAGAGTCGTAAAGCAAGACCAATTGGCTGGGATGAAACTCTTTTCTCACCAATGTCTTGTCATGATACGCTTTGGTCTTTTCCTTGTACAATTTTTCATTTTCATATGCCTCCAACCTTATCTCATCAAGCTCATTCAAGTCTAATCTCCCATCAAAATTTAGCTCCTTGATTGCCTAATTGGCCTTATGTTAAAGCTCAAAAAGGAGATGAAAAGCTTTACCAAATACAAGTCTATAAGGAGACATACCAATTGGAGTCTTGTTGTCATCCTATATGCCCACAATGCCTCTCCAAGCTTCAAACTCTAGTCCTTTTTACTAGTGCTTACAACCTTTTGAAGAATGTTTTGGATTTCCTGTTAGAGATCTTAACTTGCCCACTAGTTTGCAGATAGTAAGGAGTTGCTACTTTGTACCTGACATCGTATTTCCTCAAAAGAGCTTCAAGTTGTTTGCTGATAAAGTTAGAATCACTAATAAGAACTTGTTGCACTCTAAATCTTTCGAAAATATTCTCTTTAAGAAACTTAAGCACCACCTTCTAACCATTCATCTTACAAGCTATGGTGTCCATCCATTTTGAGACATAATCAACACCCATGAAGTCTATCCCCTAACAATCAAATATCTCAATTTCAAGAATAGATGCTAGTTGCATTTAATTCCTTGATGTAATGTTTTCACTCTTTTGGCATTTGTCACATAATTTAGCAAACTCATTAACATCTTTAAATAAATAAGGCTACAAAAAACCACAAGTCAGTACTTTAAGAGCCATCTTCCTCCCACCAAAGTGTCCGTCACAGGATAGAGACTGACAATGTGCAAGTATGCTAGGCACTTCATTTTGAGCAACACAGCTTCTTACTAGGCCATCCTTGCAAAATTTTGAATAAATATAGGTCATCCCACACATAGTATCTTGCCTCCCTCTTGAACCTCTTCGTTGCATTATGGTCCAGGTCACTTGGAAAACATTTTCCTTCATATGTTAAGTAGTTCCCTAAATTTGCAAGCTAGAAAGTTAATTATATGTCATCATTAATAGGGAATCATCAACAAAGTTGTCCTTCAAGGGAACATGAGAACTATCAATATGAGAAATTCGTAAGAGATAGTTAACTACCTCATTCAACTTGCCCAGCTTGTCCACAGTTTCAATACCAAACTCTTGAAGTAGAAATATCCACCTAATAACCCTTGGTTTGGAATCATGTTTGGCTAAAAGATACCTTAATGCACTACGATCAGTGTGAACAATGACTTTGGAGCCTAATAAGTATCTTCTAAACTTTTCTAAGGTAAAGATGATTGCTAAGAGTTCCTTCTCGATTGTGGTGCAACTCACTTGAGCTTTATTAAGGACTCTACTAGCATAGCAAATGGCATGAATCATTTTCTCCTTACTTTGATGAAGAATGGCTCCCATAGCAAAGTTACTTGCATCACACATCAACTCAAACGGCAAACTCCAATTCAGGCTCAGAATAATAGGAGCTTTCATTAACAAAGCCTTAATCTCCTCAAAGGTGCTCAAGCATGCATCATCAAAATGAAGGGAAGCTTTTTTGCACAACAAACCACAAAGAGGTTTAGCAATTTGAGAGAAACCATTTATAAACCTTCTATGGAACCTAGCGTGCCCCAAGAATGATATATTGCCCTTGACATTTGTTGGAGGAGGGAATTTAGTAATGACATCCGCTTTAGCTTCATCAACCTCTTTGCCTTTTGAAGATATAATGTGTGCCAAAACTATGCCTTCCTTCACCACAAAGTGGCCTTTTTTCCAATTCAAAACCAAGTTAAACTCACGGCATCTCTCAAGAACAAGTGACAAATGATGCAAACAATCATCAAATGAAGAGCCAAAAATAATAAACTCATCCATGAATACTTCAATGTGCTTTTCCACCATGTCACTAAAAATGCACATCATACGCCTTTGGAAAGTAAAAGGTGTATTACATAGGCCAAAAGGCATCTTCTATAAGCATAGGTACCATGTTAACTAGTGAAAGTGGTCTTCTCTTGATCATTTGGAGAGGGATGAATTTGATTGTAGCCACTATAACCATTCAAGAAATAATAGAACTCTTGCTCCACCAACCTTTCTAACATTTGATCAATAAATGGAAAACGAAAATGGCCTTTCCTTGTAGCCTTGTTCAAGATTCTATAATCAATGCAAACTAGCCATCCATTTTGCACTCATTGGGTAACCATAACTCTATCACTATTAGGCATCATGGTTATTCTACCCTTCTTAGGGGCACCTTGAATCGAGGACACCCATTTTAAGTCGAGGCTAAGATATATGATTCCATTATGAAGAAGCTTCATGATCTAGCTTTGACAACCTCTTGCATAGGTGGATTGACCCTTCTTTGTGCCTTTGTTGATGGCTTCACATCTTCCTCAATGAGGATTTTATGCATACAAATGTTAGGGCTTATACCCTTGATATTGGAAATTGACCACCCAGTAGCTTCTCTTCCCTTTTTGTCCTTCAACACCTAAGTAACTTTTTCTCTTACACATCACTCAAAAGAGAAGAAATAATTACAAGCAAAGTGTGGCTATTACCAATATAAGCATATTTCAAGCGTGAAGGTAAAGATTTTTAACTCAAGCGTAGAAGCATGCAATATATAAAGAAATAAATAAGAAGAGATAGAAAGAGGAGCTCAAGTCTAGAAATGGAAGTGAAAGACTTACTTTTCTCAAGTGACTTAATGGCTTCTAGACTTTCTTCTTCCAAGAACTCAAGTCCTTCATTCGCAATGCAAGTTCCCAATGGATCCCTTGAAAAAGTCTCCAAGAAAGTGTGTTTCACCACTGTATCAATGTTATCTATTACTTCCAAATGAAAAACAGTCAAAGGAACTAGATGGTTTCCTCATAGTGTCAAAAATCCTAAAGCCAATAGTTATGTCATGAACGGCCATAGTGAGCAATCATTCTTTAACATCAGCAGTTGTCTCTGTCGTCGCCATGAATGCTTTATAAGGGGGAGCTCATCTAAGGTATCTGGATCCTCATCATATCTAGAACAACAACATCCATCGACAAGATCAATTCATCAACAATAACAAGCCATCTTGGATATACAATATAATGGTAAGCCGATTGAAGTGATATGGTGACCGGTTCAATATCTCCCAAAGCAAGTGTCTCATATACACTAAAATGAATTAAGTTGATGCAAGCAAAAGTTCTCCCTAATTCTACAAGGTACAGTAAAGGATCCCCGATCCTTCAATTTTGGAGGAAGCTTCCTTTGTAGTATAGTACGAACCTCCTCACTTAAAAAAACCTTCTCATTAGCCATGAATTTCTTCTTATTGATGCAAATTTCTTTATGATATTGGCATATGATTGAATAGAAAAGATAGCACTAAGAAATGGAATGTTAAGCCCACATTTACTAAGCACCTCCATGCACTCCTTGGTAAGCTTATCTTGTTTGGCCTTTGCATTTTGTTTCCTCACAAGTTGAGGGAATGGGATCTTTCTAGTTTCCTCTTCATTGGTTAGAAGGGTTGATTGAAAGGCCGCTTCTAAATGTTCTTGATAAATCTGCATGAGAAGGTGAAATAGGCCGCTTGTTGACTTTAGCATTGATGTTGTCCTTTAAAGCCTCTTGAAATTCATGCTCGCGGCTAGTGCTTCATTCACCATGATTTTAAACTTGAATTGGTGCTTCACTAATCATATGCTCATTCATAATTATTCTTTTGAACCCTGGTGGCTCTTTTAAGTAGCTTAGTGAATGCAATTGCTCAATAGATAACTTGGCAGTCTTGGCCGCAATGTCATATTTGGTGCCACTCTTAATGTAATGGTCTTTTATTCATGCTTTGGATTGTTCATGTAACACCCCCAGATTAGGAACCTTATCCTAACCCGGGAATGTTATATCATTTCACTCGCAACTAATCGACTATCATTTAYAACTCAACAATATCTAAAGGAGTCAAAAATACATTTTTATAAATCCTCACTATCCTAATATTTTATTCAAAAGAGAAACACAGCGGAAGCCCTTCTAAATAATATAATTATCTTATTTCATAAAATAAGTTCTAAACAAGTTCCCGGGTATCGTAGCTCATCCACAAGCATCCTCCTCGCCCCATCTGGTTACATATCATCTGTAATGAAACACGAGGAAAAGGAATGAGCTAAAAAGTCRAGTAAGTAACCTCATGCATGAATGCATCAACCTGTCCTACATGCCATGAAATTATAAAATCTCGCCTTTAATAAAAAACTACTTTTCAAAACATTCCTTTTTCAAAATTCCTTTACAAAACATCCCCTTCAAAATTCACTT
>MEJB01000042.1:846961-882787 GCA_001752375.1 Rhazya stricta
GCTATAACGTATGGCTCCGTCACTCATATCAGCCTAAAGCGCCGAGTCTGATGAGCCAACCCATATGGGCCGATTGCGGGGAGGACGTCCAGTAAAGAAAGAACTGCTTATCCTAAGAGAAACTTCACATGTTAGCATTTCAATAGGCTTGTCAGGTGTGGCATATAACTTAAGCTTTTGGAAGCGCAACGCATTACGATTAACGCTTCCTTCTCTCTACTTCAATCTCTAATCATTCTCTCACCTCCCAAGAGGTCCATACATTACCGTTAGCGTAGGCCCAGAGGTCGGAGTTCACAGAGGTGCAGTGCAGAGGAGCCACGACTCCGGTTCCCACGCCCCAATATTGTCCATTTTCACATCCTTCCCTGGCTATCTTCACACTTCCTTCTTGTACACAAAACAATTTAAACAGTTTTCGAAACTATCCCCCCTTTTCCTTACGATAATAATGCCATCTACAACCTTTACATCCTTCTCTAAAGTGTGTGAAAGGCTCATCGCGCAGAGAGATCGCTCATGTACACAAATCGCTCTTAACTATAAGTGTCTGCCCATTAGACTGGACCTAAGGCTGACAAATTAATACAAGGGAACAAACATATTGTAAAGACTCACGTGTTCATTCTAAGATGTCGCACAGGATATGAACCATAAATAGGCATAATAAACACATTCTTTAACATAAGGGTGCTAACTGATACTAAACACATTAACATTCTTCTGATTACACAGCATCAACATGAAGTTTCATAGCAACACATAATTTCCCCACACATTAAAAGCGTTCCAATTTCATTCTTTTATAATGTTGATGATGAGAGGGATTACTTACCCGAAGTCTGTACGTAAATGATTTCTTACTAGTCTTCGGCGTGACTACGTACATCATGGATCCGGAAATAAACAAACGTATAACACTATCAGAATATAACCCTCAGTTGGACCTATCAGAAGAGGGTTTCTACTCTAGTTTCGAGCAGCAACTGACAGTTTTCCTCGAACTTACAAGCTCTATTCCAAGCAGTTATATCCATCCCAACACATGTATATGCGCCTAATATATTAAGATATGTATAAATAGGAAAAACACCATCTATAGGATCTTCGTCATATACCATCGTCAAACAATCGAATAACGACATTCCTAGATATGATGCATCTGAGGGAAGTTGCGCTACCCTGTTGATCCGTTGTCCTTCTGCGACCAGACCACTCTTTATTCAAGTATAGCAACTAATTTCCACATGCAAATACGAGATGCGTTACCGGCTCAGTACAACCCTAAATTCCACGATATTCGAATCGTCAGCCGATGATGCGGTTATACTGCGACTTCTCGAACAATATGCGACATTCTAATGAAAACCGCGCAGCAAGAGCGGTTCCCTCAACGACTGCTCGGCGCGCGTCGTGTGCTACGCAACCCCAGCTCACCCTCTCCCGCCGCGCGCACGAGCGGCGCAAGCCCCGCGCGCGTTTTTGTGGGCGACTCTCAGGAGTACCGATCTGGCAATACGTCTGATGTCGGCTTCGGCACAAGACGCGCCCGGTTTCTAGCACTACACACTTACATGTCAAAATCGAGCGAAAGACCAAGCCAATAGACAATCGAGTGCCTATGTATAAACCATTATCTTTGGTATACAGGTCCCGACTGCATGCTCTGGCTGCGCGACGCGCCAGGAGAGAGCGACTACGATCCAGCTATAAGGACGAGGGACACGAGTCTCACACGAGACAGCAGAAGGGGATCATTGGCTTCTGCTCAACGACGTTGGAGTAATACCCGTGTCGTCTTGTAGTCCAGATGGAGAGAAGATAACGAAGAAGATAAGAAACGGTCTGTACGCGAGACTCAGTCGATTCGAATAATAACCGTTATGACAACACTCTGTGCAGGGCCTCTGAAACTAAGCACTGTCACATTTACTCTGTTTTAGGGAAATTACGTTGAGCAATGAGTGACGCCCCGGCTAGTCAGTTGCGCCAGCAGCGATCGGGTCGTCAGCCAAGAGTCCCATTTCGGATCTGGATGCTGGTTTGGCTCGCACCGCTTGGGCGAGTCCGAGAGCGGAGAAGGAACGAAAAAGATAGAGCAGCGCTCTCGGTGTGCGCCTGGCGGTGGACGTTCGAGCAGCGACGCGCTGCGGATGACCAATCGCAAACTGTGGCATAGTGGCCACTTTCAAGCACCGCTGTGGAGGAAAGGAAAAGACGAAGAGAAGTGCGAAACCACGACGAGCAGACCGTCGGTGCCTGCAGAGGAGAATGGCGGCGGCCGGCGGCGGCAGCAGTGGCAGACAGGAGAAGATAATTTTTCTATGGTTTTCTTTTTCTTTTCTTTCTCTCTTTCTTTCTTTTTATTTCTATATATATTTTCTTTTCTTTTTATACACTTATTTGGCACTCCTCTTTTTTATAATTGACTTTGGGCGTCAGACTCACCCCGGCCCTCATCCCATCAATGCTAACCAACATCGTAAATTAACACTGTAACGAGCCCTTTCTTTCGATAAAGTCCAACTTCTCACTCTCAACGCAGTACCAGTTTGAACATTTAGCCACATGATAACTCTTTATTTGACACGGATACCCCCAACACATTTCCTTCGACCTATTAACCCACGTCACGGTTTAAACTATTACATCATCTAAATGTCCCAACTCTTAGTTGGCACACCAATTTCACGTAAAATCAACAAATTTAATAAAAGTCAAACATTCGGCCCGCTGCTTCTACAATCACCCCCTACTCCTCAAAATAATTTCCGTGCTCGAAATTAGGGTCACCTAAAGGGTTATGGTAGCTTTGTAAGCATTACGTTTGTCTCTTTTCCTAGTGTTCCTCTTAAGGCCATACAATATTACCCTATTCACAATCTACTCTTAGAAAAATATATCTAGTCGACCTGAATTGATCAAATGGATCATCAATCCTAGACAATGGGTGCCTATTCGTTATTGTTCACCTTATAGTCCATTCTACTATATACATCTATAACATAACCTCATAGATCCATCATGGTCTTCTTCACGAACAACACACGTGCAACCCTGGGCTGCAAACTAGGTACATGGATCCTTTAACGTTCATTAATAGAAGACTAGTTAGTTCTTAGCTAAACCCTCAAAGATATTCTTAAATTATCAACAGAACACTGGAACTACCCAGTGGTATTTCTTAACTCCTTCACCACAAAAAATCAACATTTTGGGCGTTTATAATTCTAGGAGATCATAACCCTAATTTTAATTATTGATACAGCTTACATACCATCATAAACTTCTTAAATGGTGCTAAATCTCCAACATACATATTTATTCCAAGAATTCTAATTCCTTTCCTCAAAATATCTTAATCTTCTTCATTATAATCAAAAACAAATCAGCTTCTTAAAGAAGAAAATTTAATATTCTCCAATCAAAATAGAAATTCAACTCTATGATCTTCTTATCAAAAGCCAAAAATCGTCAAAGTCGCAAAATCGAAACTTAATAGTCCAAAATCTAATCACACACATTTGCTTACTTAGCCTTTCAGCATCTTGAATCAAAATCACATATCATTTTACATCTCTTATGAAGAAATACTTTCTTACTTAAATAACTATCCCAACCAAAGCTAAACCTATTGAAATCGACTAAAAACTCCTTGAGTATTGTCAAAAGAAATTCGATATCTTACTTATCAAAAATTATCCATCCAACTGAAAAATCATCCTATAGTTGCTCAACCTTTACCTAACAAGACAATCTCACATCTTAAGCATTCAAACAATACTTTTACATAGATTCCGTATCCCCGTTCCTAATAAGAGATTTCCTTCAGAGACTTCCTTCTACAAACACCTTAAGTATCACATTCCTAGCAAAAGATTTCCTTCAAAACTTTATTCTACAAACACTTTCTCCTAAATTTGGCATTAAATTAATATTCTTTACTCTTTTAATTTCATCTCGTGGTTAGGTGAGACCGACATTTACGATTTCATTTAGGTATTACAATGAAATGCAATGCCTCTTGTCTAAATGAATCTTCAAAATTTCAAACATTCTACATCATTCCCAATTCATAGCAAAATCAAGACATAGCACAATACTTAACATTCAACTTTTTCGGGAATTTACATCAAAATAGAAATTTAAAACTTAACATCCAACTCATTTAAAAATTTAAATCAAAATACAAACTTAACACTTAACATTCAACTCATTCGAGAAATTAAATCAAAATACAAACTTAACACTTAACATTCAACTCATTCAAGAAATTAAATCAAAATACAAACTTACCAGATGGTTCAGAAAAGGAAGCTTGTGGCATGGCTCGATACTCATATACTGCTCAAAAGTTCATAAATAATTTTCTTATGAAGRCTACAGAATCGTTTTTAAAACTCTAAGTTCTGATACCATAACTGTAACACCCCCAGATTAGGAACCTTATCCTAACCTGGGAATGTTATATCATTTCACTCGCAACTAATGGACTATCATTTAAAACTCAACAATATCTAAAGGAGTCAAAAATACATTTTTATAAATCCTCACTATCCTAATATTTTATTCAAAAGAGAAACACAGCGAAAGCCCTTCTAAATAATATAATTATCTTATTTCATAAAATAAATTCTAAACAAGTTCCCGGGTATCGTAGCTCATCCACAAGCATCCTCCTCGCCCCATCTGGTTACATATCATCTGTAATGAAACACGAGGAAAAGGAATGAGCTAAAAAGCCCAGTAAGTAACCTCATGCATGAATGCATCAACCCYTCCTACATGTCATGAAATTATAAAATCTCGCCTTTAATAAAAAATTACTTTTCAAAACATTCCTTTTTCAAAATTCCTTTACAAAACATCCCCTTCAAAATTCACTTGCAATAAAAACTTTCCATTTCCTTTCGTTCGTGAGCTCACTAGAGTGTAACGCCTAGCCATTAGGCTGCAGTGGGCCATTTGATCTTTGGAACCGAATTACATTCTCTTCCATTACTTTTCCTTTTTCTCTTCACCTCCCAGAGGTGAATCATTACCTCCCTCCCAGAGGGTCGGTTCGGGTGCGTCGGTCCCCCACGCCCCATTTCCCACTCACATCCTTCATGGCTAGGTTTACATTCCTTTCCAAAAACTTTAACATTTTCAAAACTTCACCTTTTCCTTTAAAATTCCATTTCCTAAACCCTTCACCTTCTAAGTGTGTGAAAGGCTCATGCCAAATGTGATGTAGAATTCTAACTACATGCTCATGACATGAAACACATACAACCTTATGTAATATAACGTTCAACAAATCGCACAGGATATGAAACATAATAGCATAATAACACATTCTTTAACATAAGGGTGCTACTGGATACAAACACATTAACATTCTTCATGATTACACACATCAACATGAAGTTTCATACAACACATATTCCAACAATTAAAAGCGTTCAATTTCATTCATTTATAATGTTGATGAATGAGAGGATTACTTACCCGAAGTCCTGTACGTAAATGATTTCTTACTTAAGTTGGAAGTGGACTTCTCCAATCGATCTCAACGTAAGCCCTCGAAATAACCTAGTTGATTACAAAAGATGGTCTACTTAGTTTCGATCGTTTCAACTTAAGTATTATGCGGTTAATGCAACAATGTCCTTTATAAGTTTATAAATCCCATTTAGTTGCATATTAAGTTTTAAGGGGTACAATCCGACTCCTTAGCTCGGGTATAAACCTACCTACTACATTCCCTATGAATTCACGTCAAGGTATATTTATTACAAGTCATATAATTTCAATATTAAATGTTAACGTTTCACCTTAAATTCACGATATTCGAATGTTGCGGAAGCGGTAATGGATTCCCGAACATGCATTCAAGAGACGTGTACAATGGTCCTGGGCGTCTGGTCGTCGATGCGCCTGCGCTAGGCACTAGGCGCCTGGTGTCGCTGGGCGCCAGGTTGGATCTGGCACTACTGAGTGCCGAGCCCTGTTTCTAGCCATACAATTCAGTCGACCGACCAATCTATTCTTGATTGACTTCTGGCAACTCTGAAACCCGCGAGGGACTACCGGCGACACGAACAGCAAGGAKGAGGGCAGAGTGACAGCCAGCAGCAAGGGATCATGCTTCTGTCGAGGAGGAAAATGTTGAGCAGAGAAGGAGAAGAAGATAGTGGCAGCAGATCAGAGACCAAAACGGCGGCCAATCTGTCACGTTTAGCTTCTGTTTTTGAGGGAAATTCGTTGAACAGATAGAGTATGCTGCGGCAACTCAGGTTGCGTCGAGCAACGAGGGTCGGCAGCAAGAGGTCGGTTTTGGATTTGGAGTGGTTGGGTCGACGCTGGCYAGTCTGAGAGCAAGAGGGAATCGAAGAAGAGACAGCAAGCGATCTCCGTGTGCGCCTAGCGGTGGCATTCGAGCAGTGATGGCCTCTGACGATCGATCGCAAACTGTGGCACAGTGGCCACTTCAAGCGCCGGCCGTGGAGGAAAGGAAAGAGAAGGAGAAGTTGCGAAACCCACGACGAGCAGCGTCGGGTCTGCAGAGGGAGAATGGCGGCTGCGGCGGCGGCAGCAGCGGCAGGAAGGAGAAGATAGTTTTCTAGAGTTCTTCTTTTTCTTTTCTTCTCTTTTTCTTTCTTTTTATTTTCTTATATATTTTCTTTTCTCTTTTTTTATAATTTTATTTTGGGCCGCAACTCAACCCGTCGGGCCTTCCCATCCAATTCTAACCAAAACTCGTAAATTATAAAAAAATTACAAGTTTTTTTAACTTGTGGCTAAATGTTAATCATTGGCTTTCTTTCGATAAAAAGTCCAACTTTCGACTAACTAATACATAGACCCACAAGTTAAACATTTAGCCAATGATAACTCTTATTTGACACAGATAACATTTCCGTATCGATTAAACATACGGTTTAAAAACATTAATCATATAAAATGTCCAACCTTAGTTGGCACACCAATTTCACGTAAAATCAAACAAATTTAATAAAAGTAAATTTCGGGGTGTTACAGTTCACTACCATAGAAGGAAGTCCTTGCCTTTGATTTCCCATCTCATTAGCTATTTGACGAATTTAACCTCAAGCTTTTGTAAACTTTGAGCTAGGATATTGATCTTTGAATCTTGCTTTTCTTACTTATCCTTGCTATCCATCGTGGAACTAGTCAAAAGATCCTCAATACTAGGCTTCTTAACCTGAGTGGCTTGATTAGGGGCTTGTAGAGGTAGAATAGCCATATATGAAGGTCTTTGAACATTGTTACCCTTGAGATTCCACAAAACCTTAGCTATTAGGGTTTGAATATGAATTACCTCCTTATGCAATGTAGTTCCCTTGATGCTTATTGATGAGGGACCACTCACCACACCTCCTATGGTGCCTACATTTGATGGCCCCATGACTAGAATAAGGGCTAAGAAGATCCAACAAGAGTTGGACAAGGTAGTTGCATTCTACTTGTCCAAGGAGCTAGCTATATTGGAGGATCTTCCTAAGTCTCATTTGTTGAGCATGGTGGTCATAGGAGCACAAGAAGACCTGTTCTTTAGGGAAGTAGTTGGACAAGGTAGATGGCATTCTACTTATCCAACAAGAAGACCTATTRTTTAGGGAAGTAGTTGGACAAGGTAGAGGCATTCTACTTATCCAACAAGAAGACCTATTCTTTAGGGAAGTAGTTAKGTAGCAAGGTAAGCCACCTAAGTATAAAAGGTTTCCTTGTCTTCACTTTTGGGACTCAGAATTCATTTGTTTAAGAACATAAAAACACAGTTTCCCTTTTGGGGTTGAATGCATTGAATTTTCTTGAGAGATTTAGAGTGCATTGTTGTTGATTTGGCTTAAATTGTCTTGTGTGTGTTAATTCTTCAAGGGATTGGTGCTAGCAAGCTTCATTGAGTATCCTCCTTGTGCGTGGCTTCCATGGCTATTGTGTGAGGTTGTAAAGGGAAAAAGGTTGAATCCTCATTGGTATTTGGTTCTTGATCTTAAGAGATCAATGGTTATTGCCTTGTTGGTTCCAGTTTTCTTTCAATTATCCTTCTATTCTGATTTCTTCCACTGCCGACTTTAGTCTAACATCTTCCATTGTCTTCTTGTTAGTGTTTGTGTCTAGATCCAAGCTTTGTGGCTAATCCTCACATCAAATTGGTATCAGAGCTTTGGTCGACATCAAACACATCTCTCTATCTCAAAAATATTAAAAAAAAAAATTGAGTTTGTCCACCATTGTTGAGTCTTGAGTTGTGCTTTGCGTTTCTCACTATATTGTTCTTGTTCTTTGTGTGTTAGGATCATCCCAAGACTATTGGCGTGCCAAACTCACCTTGAAACAGATCTTTGGAGCTTGAGAGTTGCCAAGCCTACCTAACAAGGCACCTAGCCTTTGTTCACACAATTGATCACCAAACACACCCATCCAAGACCATCATACCCACCTTTGCCTTCATCCATCATAACCCTACCACACTTTCAAAGCCCATCCACTTAGCAAGGCAGGCAAATTCAAGGAGGAATCCCTTAGGTGGCGCCTCAACCCTACACTACCCCCAACTACCAAGTTGCCCCAACCACCCCCGAGCCACCTCAGAATTCACGCCAAAATAGCTTGGCGCGTTGGTTACAATTGTATTCTACAAATCCACCAATTCAAAAATTCAGTTGGTGTGTTGGTTACAACCGTATCCTACAAATCCGCCAATTCAAAAATTCAGTTGTTGTGTTGGTTACAACCATATCCTACAAGTCCGCCAATTCAAAAATTCAGTTGGCCTTGACTTGTAACCAACTCTTCCACATTCCACCTAACTCCTATTATCAAGGCGTTTGTTACTCTTGTTTGTTATTTTTGAATTGAAATAGCATAGGATAATTCTTATCTTGTATTTTATTGTTGAGACAAAAAAAGAAAAAGAAAAGAAATTCAAAAAAAAAAAGAAAGAAAGAAAAGAAGAAGTCTCACATATTACTATTCTATAGTTGTGGTCAACTCGTATTATCAAGACTTAAGTTGAAGACTTGGAAGACATCAAGTTACCCTACCTCCTACCCTAAGCCACTTTCTCATGCTATTCTCAAGCTTTATTGGCGTCTCGAAGGCTAAGTAAAGGTACGTCTATCTGTCTCCTCAAGTCCTAAATGTTCTTCTAAAGTCTTGATTGCACATTCCTTATTGCAAATCTAGAGTGTCTTTAGTCTTTCTTTCCCTTTTGTTGAGTGTTGTTCCTACTGCTGAGACATTATAGCCTTATGCCTCCCTTTATACACTTCATTTTGTGGTTTGGAAGTAATCTAATCCTATTAGTTATTAATCCATACAAGGCAATCCATCAAACCAAGTTTGAATCAGCAACAATTGAGAGAGAGTAATCACAAAGAGGGCATACACGGGAGGTTTTTGTTGTATTTCACTAACCTAACAAGTTCATGTGTTGAAGTTTGTTGTGATAATGTCTAGGTCACCTAGTCCAAGGCATGAAGAAAGTCCTCAATCCAAGAGCAGCGAGCCATTGCCACCCTATTTGTTCATCATGCTCAAGCGCATGGGAGACAACTTAGCGGCCTTGGCCACAAGGATGGAGGCGCTTGAAGCTAGGAGCCCTCCACCAGTCCATGTGCCAATCATAGGCCAGGTCCTTGACACCAATTTTGATATAGGCGGCCCCAGCCATGATCTCCCAAGGACGCCATTGCCAGACCAGCAAGCTGCCTACTAAGCTTCTAGGGAGGCGTCTATGGCATCTAAGTGCTATGTTAAGCCACATGTCAAAGTGCCTTACCAAGGCGCTGGTCCTTTTGTGCATAGGGAAGTCCATTCAAACCATCAATTACCTCGCTTTAGAGCTCCTTACGGTCATAATGCTTTTGATGCTTTTTAGGGTTACTAAAGAGATAACATGGAAGAAGATTGGAGACCTGAGCTASCAAGATGCTTCCAACCAAGAAGAGGGCGTGAGGGTGAGTAAGAAAGTCTAGGAAGAGTCAAGGTGAAGATCCTAACATTTGAGGGCAAGTGTGATCTAGATGCATACATGGAGTGGAAGACTAAGATAGAGCAGATTTGGACGTGCCACAACTTCCCCGAGCATAGGAAAGATCAATGGCAGCCCTTGAGTTTAGTGATTATGCCTTGATTTGGTGGGATAATCTCATCAAAGAGAGGAGGAGAACCCTAGATCCAGCTGTCAACACTTGGGAGCAAATGAAGGCACTAATGAGAGCTAGCTATYTCCGTCAACATTATACTAGAGAGCTGCGCCAAAGGCTTGAAAACCTAAGGAAAGGAAGCATAAACAGCTGAGGAGACATATAATGCAATACAAGTGGCCATGGTAAATGCCAATGTGGGGGAAGATGAAGAAACCACTGTGGCAAGGTATCTTAGGGTTTTGAATTCTTATTTGGCTAACGAAGTTGACTTGTATCCCTATGAGTCTATGACAAAATTGCTCCATTTAGCCGTCAAAGTTGAGAGGAAGACTAAAGCAAGGACCCAAGGGAGCAAGGGAGGTCAAAACAGCTTGTCACCATGGAAGAACTAAGGCAACCGAGGCCGAGAGGCGCCTAGCACTGAGGAAAGTGGCCAAGGGAACCAAGATGGACTGAGGCACAGTGGGCCGCCCCACGCCAGCCCCACATCTTCCAAGACACCCATGCTATCTTCCACACAACCCAAAGGGAGTACTCCTAACCCTACCTCTTGTAGGACTAGAGATATTGTTTGCTTTAAATGTCAAGGTAGATGTCATTATGCTAGGGATTGTGTGAATACTAGGACCTTAATTATCAATCATTTAGGCCAATATGAGAGTGAGAGTGATAAGAGTGAAGATCACATTGTTGATGAAAGTGTTGCAATGGAACACGATATGCATGATAGTGATGAAGGCATTGAGTATGAACATGGAGAGTCTTTAATTTGTAAGAGAACTTCGCATGTCCAACCAGCCCCTTGTGATGATAATCAAAGGGAAAACCTATTTCATACTAGATGCTTAGTCAAAGGTAAGGTTTGTAGCATGATCATTGATGATGGTAGTTGTTGCAATATTGCTAGTAGTGAGCTTATTTTTAAATTGAAATTATCTACATTTTATCACCCTAGGCCATATAACTTGCATTGGATGAATGATTACGGTGAGTTAAAGGTTAATAGGCAAGCTAAGGTTACAATTACACTTAGTCATTATAAGAATACTGTTTTATGTAATGTTGTACCCATGCAAGCATCCCATACACTTTTGGGGTAGACCTTGGCAATATGATAGGAGGGTTGTGCATGATGGGTTTAGCAATAGGTATTCTTTCACTTTTAATGGGTAGAAAATTGTGTTTAAGCCTATGTCCCCTATGCAGATTGTGGAAGCATATGAGAAGAAGAGGAAGGAGGATGAGGTAAGAGAGCAAGTAAGGAGAGCCACAGTGCCCATGCTAAAGGCACCAGTGCCAGGGGGGTCGGCCACGCCCAAGATGGTGCCAAGGGGGCTAGCCACACCACATAGAGCCAAGGCGCCTAAGGATAAGCCTCTATCTCCACCTAGCCCTAAACCATCTTCTAGTGTCCTTCTAGCTACCAAGAGAGACCATGCAGACAAACAGGTAGAGTTTATGAAGGAGTTGCATGCTAGGACAAAGGAGAGGTTGCTAGCCAAGGGAGAGCAAGTGGCAACTAAGGCTAACAAAGGAAGGAGAAGTATTGTTTTCCAGCCCGGAGACCTCGTGTGGGTGCATTTGAGGAAGGAACGCTTCCCCGAAAGGTGCAAGTCCAAGCTGGTGCCTAGAGGAGATGGTCCTTTCAAGATTAAGAGAAGAGTTGGATACAATGCCTATGTGTTAGAGCTACCCGGAGACTATAGAGTTAATGCCACATTCAATGTGGGTGACCTTACTCTCTTTGAAGGAGGAGACTTAGACCAAAATGACTCGAYGTCGAGTCCTTTCCAAGAAGYGGAGGATGATGAGGGACCACTCACCACACTTTTTATGGTGCCTACATTTGATGGCCCCATGACTAGAGCTAAGGCTAAGAAGATCCAACAAGAGTTGGACAAGGTAGTTGCATTCTACTTATCCAAGGAGCTAGCTATGTTGGAGGATCTTCCTAAGCCTTATTTGTTGAGCAAGGTAGCCATGGAGCACAAGAAGACCTGTTCTTTAGGGAAGTAGTTGGATAAGGTAGATGGCATTCTACTTGTCCAACAAGAAGGCCTATTCTTTAAGGAAGTAGTTAAGTAGCAAGGTAAGCCATAGGGAAGTAGTTAGACAAGGTAGTGGCATTCTACTTATCCAACAAGAAGACCTATTCTTTAGGGAAGTAGTTAAGTAGCAAGGTAAGCCACCTAGGTATAAAAGGCTTCCTTGTCTTCACTTTTGGGACTCAGAATTCATTTGTTTAAGAACATAAAAACACGATTTCCCTTTTGGGGTTGAATGCATCGAATTTCCTTGAGAGATTTAGAGTGCACTGTTGTTGATTTAGCTTAAGTTGTCTTGCYTGTGTTAATTTTTCAAGGGATTGGTGCTAGCAAGCTTCATTGAGTATCCTCCTTGTGCGTGGCTTCCATGGCCATTGTGTAAGGTTGTAAAGMGAAGAAGGTTGAATCCTCATTGGTATTTGGTTCTTAATCTCAAGAGATCAAGGGTTGTTGCCTTGTTGGTTCCAATTTTCTTTCAATTATCCTTCTATTTTGATTTTTTCCATTCCCGACTTTGGTCTAACATTTTTCATTGTCTTCTTGTTGGTGTTTATGTCTAGATCCAAGTTTTGTGGCTAATCCCCAAATCACTTATTGTACCCTTGATATGATTATTGAGCTTGAGATGAACTCCCTTGAGCATTACCACCCCAAATAAAGTTAGGTTTATTCCTCCATCCCGGATTATATATATTGAATAAGGATCATTTCTTTGTTGGTTCTTGTTCCATGTCATGAATTGACATTGCTAGACCAATTTCGGATATTGAGAACCTTGAGGACAATACACTATCTCATGGGAAACATCTTCACATGTCAAGCAGATTTTGATACTTTTGAAATACCCATGTTGACTAGGTGATGATGGCAAATCCGAACCTTAGCCTTGAGCATGCGAACGACCTTGCAAGGCTTCATGCATTAAATTTGTAACACCCCCAGATTAGGAACCTTATCCTGACCTAGGAATGTTACGTCATTCCACTCACAAAAAATCAACTACATTTAAAACTCAACATTTATTCAAAAATGAAGACAGCGGAAGCCCTTTTAAACCATTCAAAAACAAAAATCACCAAAACTTCAAGAACTTAAAACATTCAGAAGTATTAATCTTATTATCTAAAATAAGTTCGAAACAAGTTCCCGGGTATCATAGCTCGCCTCATCTGGTTACATATCATCTGAAATAACACATAAGAAAAGAAATGAGCTAAAAAGCTTAGTAAGTAACTTCATGCATTCATGCATTAACATGTCCTACATGTCATGAAATTATAAAATTTTTCCTTTAAATAAAAATTACTTTCCAAACATTCCCTTTTCAAAATTCGTTTACAAAACATTTCTTTCAAAATTCACTTGCAGTAAAACCTTTCCATTTCCATTCGTTCGTGACTCACTAAAGTGTAATGCTTAGCCACTAAGCTTGCAGTGGGCCATTCTTGTTTTGAACCCGATTCCATTGCTACCTGTAGAACTGCAAAGCGGTTAACATTCAAAAAAGGTTTTCTTTCACACTTTCACCTCCAAGGAGGTGAACATTCCATTCTTACCTATCCTCCAAGAAGGTAGGGTCGAGGCTCCAGTCCCCCACGCCCTATTTCCCGCTCACATCTTTTGTGGCCAGGTTTACACTTCTTTTCGAAAACTTTAGCATTTCAAAACTTTACGTTTCCCTTTAAAATTCCATTTCCTAAACCATTCACCTTTTAAGTATATGAATGGCTGCTCATGCCAAATATGATGTAGAATTCTAACTACATGCTCATGACATGAAATGCATACAACCTTATATAATATAACAGTCAACAAATAGAATAAGATATGGAATATAATAGCATATCATTTGACATAAAATTGCTACAAGATATAAACACATTAACATTCCACACAATTATACAGACATCATCATATAATCCCATACACAACATATTCGAGCAACCAAAATAGTTCAATTACATTCATTCATAACATTAATGAGATGTGAGGGTTACTTACCCGAAGTCCTATATGCAAATGGGGTCTTACTCAAGTTGTGAAATGAACTCCTTCAACCGATCTCAACGTAAGGCCTCGAAATGACCTAGTTGATTACAGAAGGAGGGTCTACTTAGTTCGATTGTTTCAACTTAAGTATTATGTGTTTAATCCAAAAATGTCTTTTATAAATTTATAAATCCAAATTTAGTTCTCGTATTATCGAATATTACGGTTTAAGGGTACAATTCGATTCTTTAGCTCGGGAATAAACCTAACTATGTTCTCCCATAAATTCACTTTAGTGCCTATTTATTTACAAGTTATACAATTTCAATATTAAGTGTTASTGTTTTTACCTTAAAATTCARGATATCCAGATGTTGCAAGAGCGGTAATGGATTCCCGAACGTGCATTCAAGCGACGCGCACAACGGCCCTGGTTGTCTGGGCGTCGGGCACCTGGCACTGGCATCGGGCACCTGCTGGGCACCTGGTACTGCTGTACTAACCGCTCGTCTTGGCCAAAATGCCTCAATTGACCAAAAATGTTTCTGTTGACTTCCGACGACTGGTTGACGGTAAGAGGCAACCGGCGACATGAGCAGCAAGGACAGAGGGCCAAAACGACGGCCAACTATAAAGGTTTTTAGCATCAGTTAGAAAGGAAAATCCTTTGAGCAGAGGGATAAAAACACAGTCGCGCAGATCTGGTTGCGCCGAGCAGGGAAACGAGTAACGACGGCAGGTCCGACAATGGTGTCGCATAGATTCGGTCACTCCCACAGCGAAGGAGACGATGGCGGCAGATCTGGCGGCAGATCTGGTGACAGTGTCGCACAAATCGATCGCTCCTACAGAGAAAGAAAAATAACGACGGCGAGCCTGGCGACGGTGTCACACAGGTGCGGTCGCTCTTACAGAGAAGGAGAGGAGGAAGATGACATACCGGACTTGGTAGGCGCGGTTGCTCTGGCCAAATGTCTGCGAGTTAGCTGAGCGTCGCACAGCAACTGTTGGGCTAGCACTGCGACTACACCAGAGACGGCAACGCCTCCAGATGAGCAGTGACTGTAGCGATGGCACGTATCACAGATCGGACTGTGATCGGTGGTGGTGTCGACAGAGGAATGAAGAGAAGAGAGAAGGAGAAGCTAGGAAAAAGCCACGACGAGCAGTSTCYGGCAGGCAGAGGGGAAGCGGCACGGCGGTGGCGACTTAGGGTTTCCCGATAGAAGAAGATGAATTTCTTTAGGTTTTTCTTTTTCTTTTCTTTTCTTTTCTTTCTTTTTATTTTCTTATATATTTTCTTTTCCCTTTTTTTATAATTTTATTTTGGGCTGCAACTCAACTCGTCGGGCCTTCACATCTAAATCTAACCAAAACCCGTAAATTAAGCATAACGGGCTTTCTTTCGATAAAAAGTCCAACTTCCGACTAACTAATAAATAGGTCCACAAGTGAAGCCTTTAGCCAACGATAACTCTTATTTGATACGGACAATATTTCTGTACCTATTAATCGTACGATTTAAAAATATTAATCATATAAAATGTGCAACCCTAGTTGGCACCCAAATTTCACGTAAAATCAAACAAATTTAATAAAGGAAAAATTTGGGGTGTTACAAAATCCATCTTTTTGCTCATATTGTCTTCTATCCTTTCAATTTATGCTGGACATTAATGGTTGAGCCCTTAACTCATGCATACCACATCATTTTCCTTAAGTAGCCTTTCTCAAACTCATGCTAACATTGACAGGGCTCATTTCATCACGTTTCTCATCCCAAAGTTAAGATGTATTGACCAATTGTTGAACTATTCATTGAGCTTTTTCTTGAGTCTTGTCCATGAATGAACAACCACATTATCTAGCTTTCTTCTTGTCTCGGGTAAAAGCCCTTATTTCATCAACATGCTCTACAATTGCCCAATCCAAAAACTTGTTCGACTCATAGAGTGTTTAACTCAAATATAAGGAGTCCAAGTTTATAGTGAAAGGGATAAATTAGACTGTGAAACCCACAAGGATGATTAACTCACTTCTCAGGTCAACGTAACATAAACAAAGAAGGTAAACTTATATACAAGCTACTATTTACGTGTCACTAAGCTTCTTGACCTCGTGGTGACAATGAGCACAAGTAAGTTTTCAAATTGGTTTTTGGAAGTTTTCAAATTGGTTTTTGGAAATTTTCAAAGCTAGAAATCATTACATTACGTAAACAATGCAAAGTGAACTAGATTTTGTCAAATGGAAATAGATATTTGGACTATCAAGGATATCAAAACCAACAATATAACAATCAACCAAATTTAGTGTCAAATTGTTAAGCTCTTCAAACCAATTCTCCTCATAGTTCCCCTTTCAGTTTCACTAAGGCACATGCTCTTTGATTACAACCTAGGCTCTCTCAAGTGCTAAGTTACCTACCCATAATACATGCTTAAATTGGCTACAAGATCAAACTTATAGAGACAGGTGCAATGCATTCAAGCTATGAGTCAATCAAAGTATTGAAAACCTTTTCTCGAAAATCCCTTGCAAATTTACATCATAACTACACATGCTTAAACATATTAAGGGTAGCTAAACCCTAACACATAATTCATGAAATCACTTCTCAAATACAAATTATCTAAGCCCATATAAGAGAGATGACGATATAAAATGATTATGGCATGCTTGAATTACAAATTGACATTCAACATTTGAAATTAGAAGTTTGAATTCCATCGTTGGCGAATACATAGTCTTAGCCCCAAAAAAAGTGACTACTCAGACATAGTAACAATACTCAATGACATACAATGAATAATTACATGAAGAATAAAAATATTAAGGAGGAAATTCTCAAGAAGTGGTTGCTTCAGCAACTTCATGGAGCTTGTTCTCCCTATCCAACCTCTAGATTCTCTTCAAATTTTAATAGAGGTGAGCCATGACAGTGTATRAAAATGGGAATAATGGAGATATGGTCTAGATTAGGAAAATATTTGTTATTGTGGACTTTTCTTATTGCAGCAGAAAAGTGATCGAAATGGAGAAGAGGAAAAGAATGGAGAAGAAGATGGCCCAAAAGTGGGTAGGATTTTGCTTAAATCAGATAGGGATGATTTTTAGAGTTTGGATCTAAAAGGTGGGCCCCAAAAGTTAAAGTATCTTTGGGCTTTGATAATAAATCAAGTAGAATAGATTTTGCCCCAAGCAATGAAGCACGGATTTCCAAGATCAATTTGAACATTTTCCTCTCCATTTTGGTCTTGAGTCCTACATAAGAAAAGTTCCTTGTCATGTCTAGAATATTTCTGCAAATTTTTAGAAATTTTCAGGGTTCTTTGATGTGTTTATATCCCTCATTTTCATGCATTGACGCCAGTCTTTAGCCCTAATCAGTAATTCTACATAAATTGGAAATGTATGAGTTTCTTTTATATTTCTTGCACAATAGCTATCATAAATCACGGAATAAATGTGTTAAACATATTCAATATTTAACTCTGCATGACATTTTAAAATCTACAGTCTTATGCTTTCAATTTGTTTAGTTTTAAGTGGCAAATTTGGTTATCAAATCGGACCTTAAAATCTACTTTGACAAATTCTATTATGACTCATCTAAGCACAAATGTCTTTTTCTAGTTCAAATATTATTTGGGCGATTTTTTTTTTTTTGTGTAACTTCAAATTCCCCTATGAATATTTTATTCTGTATGTCACACAATATAAAATAAGCTAGTTAATTCGAGCTGGTTCGCATTAGGCTATTGTTTCCTTTTAATATTTGCAATATTTTGATCTTTTCATCTTACTTTATTGATTATTCTAGCTGATGAAGAGAGAAATGATATCATCAAGTTTTACAAGAAGACCTGTGTGTATGGGTTTCCATAAATGAATAGGTCAAATATATAATTTGTGAAGTACCAAACAATAGGTCAAATTTTTGTATTGCGACCTTGGTCTTCCTAAACACCACAAACCTTGCTAAACAATGTAGGCATATTGATCATTCTTTTTCTAGAATAAAAAATATTTGGGTTGCATTTCATGTTGCTGGCCAATCAGCCTTAGAGGCTTGGATTACATCATGCTTTGAAGCCTATACCACTTTTTAAGTTTTTGGTAATTTCCTTATTTTCTTAATTAGGCTTTAGGATTAATCAATTTAGAATTAGGATTAGCATTTTCCCAACTTAAAATAACCCTTTTTGTTGTAGTTTTGATTCAGTTAATCATTATCAATCAAATTTGAGATTTTCTTTCAACTTCTTTAATGGATTCTAGTAATTTTTGGTGGACATCAAATTTGTCTTTCTTGCATTTATAGCTTGTAAACTCCGTTACTTACCGATTGTGTCAGGTCGTATCAAAGCAGGCCTTTCCTATTTCTTTTATTCACTATTTATTACAATAAGCGATGAAAGCAATGGTGCTGTAGATTTAGTTACAAGAACGAATTAGGATGGCCTTGTTAGTCAAATGATCGCACAGATTATGCTGCCATGAACACCATGAAAGTTGTGATGAACCATCCTCTCCTAGGTTCCATTAGAGCTGTACGGGCGTCGACTGTCGGGACAAATAATCATAGCATCCATAACCTATAAATATGATATAAAGTCTAAACTAATTACACAGTCTTAAAATCTTAAATAATATATACAGAATTACAACTAGGGATAATTTACAGTTCATAATATTAAAATTACAACACCCAAATCAAACTTTAGAAATACTAGAACTAATTACAAATTTATGAGCTTCACAAGATATTTCCTATGATATGCTCCTAAGCTCAGTATCACCTGATAGATCTAGTAGTTTGTACCTATCACTAAAACATGTGAGAAAAATATTTAGCTAGGCTCAGAGAGTCATGGGGTGTGTGCAATGTGTAAGTTACAAATATTCAAGTGTGCATAATTTATTTAAACGAATAATCAAAATGAAAAATCGAGATGCGAGATCTCGGTAAAGTGTATTAAAATAGTTAAAGCTCAAGCGTAATATAAATTAGATTAGAAAATAAACAAGTAACATGGAAGCTCAAAAATTCAAGAATATAACAAAGGGCTTCTCGGTGGTAAAAACAAACTATTTCTCAATGTGGGATAGTTCTCAAGGTAGAATATTAATGCAATTACCACCTATTTGATTTGGTGGGGTCAAGTTACTAGCCTTACTACCACATATGCACAAGTGACTTTCAAACACTCATGATGACAAACAAAAGTACCCACTAGTAGGATACACAGATTGATCGGCTAGGGCCAATCCTCTTGACCAATGGCACAAGTGTCCAACAACATTCATGGTAAGTATGTGGGGCACAACCGTCTGCCCAAAGCATTCTCGATTTTTCACAATATATCATCACCGACTAGGCTATATGGCTATCTCGAGGACTGACGCGTGATGATTCAGGAGGTCCTCGAGCTGGTGACCAACCAAGCACAAAGACACTGCTCGTTGCTAATTTCTCGAGAAAATGGACAGAGTACTTATCTTTCAAACTTTCACAATTCCACAATCACAATTTCACAATCGAATCTATGTCGCAATATCAAATCAATAAACTTTTCAAAATTTGCAATGGCTTATCAAATTAGTACTTTAAATTAAACAACGCCTACTCGAAAGTAAATATTTTGAAATCATAATAAAATTCAGAAATCACAATAGAAAATAATTCCGTGCAAAAAAGCATTCACAAGAATTTTCAAGAATTCAATTAAAATGATTAAGAAGGTTTGAAAACATTCACTAGAGTAACAAAATCACATATATTTGAGAGTTAACAAGACGAAAGGATTAATAGTGAGTAAGTTTGAAAATGCATAATTACAATATCAAAATTACATGCATTTGAGAGGTTTTAATAAAATCGAGAGATGCACCTAGGCTCGTGAATTTCCTACCCATTTAGCTAAAAATTTGGATTGGGATACCCTAAAACACGCAGGAAATTTATCCTTAGTTGACTCATTGATCAAGCTAAGCTATCTTACCAAATCAGTAAAAGTAAAATTGTTGATGATGCTTTCTACCCAGTATAGACAATGTTAAGAAAAATGGTCATAGTTCAAGTTCTTGTTCTAGTTTCCTTACAAGGATTATATGGAAAGAACCTAATATAGAAGGCTAACCATCCGTAATAGTTATTCTTAATTCTAAGAAATAAATAGGTTTCAGTTAGGCTCGGAAAATAGGGTTCGGTGTCTACTAACTAAAACTATCCACGTAGGTATTTTATTAATAACTAGAGCTATATAATGATTTACCTAACAAAATTAATCTCATATGAACCCCCACAAACAGGGATTTGTATGCCTATATGGAATTCCAATACAGACAAGGGGAAGAATACCCTAGAGAATGCAGTAGCTCCCAGCTTTCATAATCCTACTTCTTTAGGTGTAGGAGATGTGGTCTAACTCCTTCTAGGGTGGTGGGCAGCAGTTTTGGTGGCAATCAGAAAAGGGTCCCTCCTCCGAGAATAAGTAATCAATACACAAGAACTAATGGTGATATTTGCTGCAGATGTCATGAAATCCTAACACCTTCAATGTTGTTGATATACTTGAGTTCCACGGAGATGAAGGATTGTATCCTAATGAGAACTGAGGGTCGAGTTCTTTGGAGGAGGAGTAGATGGAAGTAATCTGACACACGATGTTACAATCTTGAGCATGGTACCTTTTTCAAAAGGAAACGGCAAGACGAACAAGACTTATTGCTATACTATGATGTAAGAGGGTCTTTGGGCATCTGAGGTTATTTAGGGCRTCAAATTAGACTTTGAAGCTTTTACTGCTTCCTAAGCTTTTTGGTAAGTCTTGATTTATTAATTAGACATTAGGATTGGTCTTTTCCCTATTTAAGGGACCTTTTTACTAGTACTTTTCATTTAATCAATTATTATTAATTAAATTCGAGATTTTCTTCCCAAATTCTTGGGTCGATTCAGGTAATTTCTTGGGGATTTTAGATTTGTCTTTCTTGAGCTTTTTGCTTGTAAACCCCGTTACTTTCCACCTACATCATTGTTGGCCAATGTGAGCATTGGCAGCCACGTTCTTTTGTTTTTTTTTTTTTTTTTTTTTTGGGCATAGGCCGTCAAAGAATTGTTGAAATTCTCATATATGGCTTTTTTCTTGATTTCATATTTCTAAATATTTCAGTGAAAATTTTGTATTGTTTTGTTTGATTAGATAAAAGAACTACTAAGTCAATGACCTACTTTTTAAATATCTAATCGTAACAGTGACATTAAACATTTGATATAGAGGAAGTATAAAGTGTAGCAACTCGGATATTTCGAGAAAATAGAAAACCAACATATTTTATGATATCGCAAGTTGATTTAGTGTAAGAATTAAAATATCTAGAAATAAGATATGATTAGATTTATAATTTGATAGAATTATTACGGTTAAGATAAACTCAAAACATAATCTTGGCTTCATGGAATTTCGAAAACTCTTTTTAAAAAATTTCGGCTTTAATTTTGTCTTAAAACCTTACTCTATTTACAAAAATTGATTTCCTTACCTTTTATTTTTTCAAATACTTTTTTCTAAGCTGATTTTTCTTAAATTTGTTTTTGAAAAATTTTCCAAAACTGACTTTTCCTTAACTTTATTTTAAAAGCTCCATATCTACCTAAAATAACTTATTACTTCACTAGTTTACATTTCGGCCCAGAGTTTAGCTTAAAACCTTTCTAAGAACCCCAAACTGCTACCGTATCTCTTCCTCTTCATCCTAGCCGATTTTTTTCTCTTCAAATTACAACCATTTGATCCTCAATTCTTGAGTTCGTCCTAGCCCTTGACCACGCACCATTGCATGTTGTGTATTTGTCATGATATTTGCATGAATCTGCGTGAATAGGTGTCCGATTTTTCTTGAGTCTTAGCATGCAAATTCCAGCTGCCAATTAGGCAAGGTGTTCGGTTTTGGGAGATCTTTAGCAAGAATTGGACAGCTGTTCCCGATGGTGTGTGCTAACTGAATTGCATGAAGATTTCAGCTAGTAAGTAGACAGCTAGCTAGGTGATTTGTCAAACTTTATAGGTAGAAGATTGGAGAGTCGTACAACTGTCCATTTGAGGTGTCACTCCACCTAGCAGAACCAGGAAAGTTCTTCTTTCTTTTTTTCTTTTTTTGCTTGAAACAACCGGACAAAACTGCCATTATCTCGCTAAGTTTTCTTCTCCAAATCCTAAACCTTTGATCTCTAGTTTTGATTTAATCCTAGCTCTCCAAAAAAACCCCAAAGTATAGCTTGAATATATAAAGAGTGTGTGTGTGTGTGTGCTGTCTGATTTTTGGAGAGTGCTAGCATGAATTTTCCAGCTGCCATTCTAGTGATATGCTGTTCGATTAAGATGTAGTTTCAGCTTCAAATTTGATACCTAAGCGAAGTGATTAGGCAGGTTTAGAAGGTAAAAGAGCTACGAGAAGGACAGCTATCCCTTTGAGGTGTCCTTTGTACATGGTAATTCTTCAAAGCATTGCAAGAAATCCACTTTTTTCTCCTCTAAATCCCACCCGACTCTCACAGTCCTTTTGCCTTGAAAGTTCTGTCCAAACGCTCCTATAAATAGTCTTAATCCTATCTCAAATCCACACTAAAAACAGATCAAATACCCTAAGCCAAAACTCAGCTTTATTCGTCATTGCCAAACAGCTAACAACTGCTATTTTAAGCCAAACCTTCTTTTATAAAATCATCACCCTTTATAATACATTCTGAAACCTACCATTTTTAGCCATTGCTTTGCTGCATATTATTCGGGTAAGAAGGAGGTTAAGTCTGGATTGATTAACTTGAATCATGTGACATTGTGTGTGTCGTATAGTGTTTGTACTTCGGTTTATAGATCTTGCATGTGAATTTTGAAACGGATTTTGCATGAATGCTATGTGCTTATGATTTTAAGCTTTTATATGGTGATTAATAGAGTTTCTGTATCCATTTGGGTTGAGTGTTCACTTAAAAATATAAGATATGATCACTAGGATCTGTTTTGGACAAACTAGAATTTTTACCCACTGTCAACATGTGTTAGCAGTTTTATTTCTTGGTGAAATTTTTATGTAATATATGGTTGGAAAGCCACGAATTTTATGAAGAATTTAGTACAAATTTCATTCTATTTTCTAGAGTAAAACTCAAAATATAATTTCATCTTTGCAATGTGATCAATCTGAAAATTGAACAAGTGCTGTGCATTTTTCATTAAATCTGGGTTTTAATCGAACCTATATGAGTCATGAATTTTGCATGGTTTTAAAGCTTAGTGTGTTAGGACATTTTACCACAGATTTCTTTGAGAAACCTGGAGTATTTTGGGAGATCTACCTGAAATGCCACAAGCTGTCCACCGATTTTCAAAACTTATCATTTTAAAGCTTCAAACTTCGTTATCAATGCATCATATATATTTATTCTATAAGTCATATACTTTACATTTTAAAATGATTTGATCTCAGCCCTGGAAATATCTATTTTCATCAAAATAATTTTTACTCATAAAACGATAAAATCGAGTTATTGTAAAAATACTAAGGATATTTCTTGTGAATTACTTTTAGGAAATCATGGATAGTAGATCTTTTGTTGATTGATTGAGCTGTAAGTGAGTTCCTCCTTAAAATTATTTTTTGCACAAATGCATCTTCTGAAAATATTTCACAAATATTCGTTTTATAAATATTTTCTTCAAAAAACATAATTTACTTGCATTTATTTTACAAAACTGACCACGAAAAATAGAGTGCATGACTTTTCTCGTACTGAAACTATTTTGCAATTTTATGGCTTACTTGAAAACATTTTTGTGCGATGAATAGAATTGATGGATTGCAAAGCATTTAATGTGATGTATATTGGAATTGAGTACTCAATTTTGCAATCTCTGAATAATTAGTCCATTGGACAAAATATTYTGCATGGGTCGTCCCCAGTATAAGTACCTCTTGAGCTAGTCCTAACGATAATATCATAGTAGGCCAATCCTTGACCAACAATTGGGATGCTGGTGGTGGATAGGGAATGTATCGGGTAGACTCTTGCATCTTTGGTGCCCAGTTGTGATTGTGGACAGTCATATCCTTGGTTAGAAGGTTTAACCTGGGGGCAGGTGCTGCCTTGTACCCAAGCTAGCGGGTATCATTGATTGATACGAGTGTGATATGGTAGAAAACCATGCGCGTACGTATGGAGGGATAAGAGTGGTATTACTAGACCCCTCACGACATTGTCTCTACTGTAACAACGTATGAGTTGGATTACTTTTATTAGAAACCGATGGGCTTTCAAAAGTAGTTGTCTCATTCACATTTGACTTGACTTGGTTTTTTCTAACATTACAGTTGTTCACAAAGGCATACATTTTACCAAAAACATTCTCCTACTCGAATTATTTCAGTCAATTATTTGTAGCTGTTTTTACTTGTAATTTCATAGAAAACGTGCTCTTGATTTTTTAAATTTAACTGACAGCTGCTCGGATCTCATTAAGTTTCACTAATTAAGTTTTCTGATGTTTTAGTGATAGATACAGATCTTGAGGTGTCGAGTTGTGGGGATGAAAACCAGGAAAGTTAAGTGCTAGAGCAACACCACTGTCCTTAGACTACTATGATGTACTTCATGCTAAGCTTCTAACCGTACCAACAATCCTTGTTGAGTTATGCTTATGTTGTTTTAATATTGACTGTATCTTTTCGAGTGCTAGTACTGACTGGGCAAGAAGCAGGCGGCGACTCCTTAAGCCCCACTGGACACTAGAGAATGGTTGGGCACCATAGGTGATATCAAAGCTTTAGGCTATAAGATCTGTAGAACTTTTTGGGTAATAGTCTTATTAAAGCTTATGTTGTGAATCTAGAGGAACTAATGGGTATAGTTGAGCCTAGGTTTCAAATCTAATAGGATATGTAGCTAAAATTACAGAGTCTAGAGCATAGGTTACAAACTTAGCAGGATTTGTAGCCGCGAGCATGGGTAGAAAATGATATGATCACATCGATCTTTTGCCTAGGATTGCATGCTAAGGAAGATTGCGAGCTTTTTCGATAGGCCTTCATGCTAGGAATTGTACTTGAATCTGTGACTAACATGCTTAATAGCATTGTTGTTAAGTTTGAATGATTTGTGTACCTTAGACATGAATGGGGAGTTAACACAGTACCCTTGAACCAAGGGGCAGAGGAAGACCTCATAAGGCAAGCATGGGTGTGACTGAGATGGAACAGAGGGATGACTCTAGATTGAATGAACCTATGCCAACTGAGGAACCAACAATGGCACATGTAGTTGACAAGATGGCAGCCTTAATGGAAATGGCCATACGAGAAAGGTTATCTGGGTCAGTTTAGCACAATGAGGAGGATGAAACTATACAGAAATTTTTGAGATTCCAACCACCTGCATATTTTAGATAGAATGATTACGTAAGGCAAAACAATGGTTGGAGCAAATGGATAACATATTTCATACTTTGTAGTATAAGGATGCAAGGAGAATAGCATTCGTAACTTTTCAGTTGAGAGGACCTGCTCGAGAATGGTGGGCCAGAACTCGAGAAATCTAGGAAAGACAAGACAAACCAATATACTGGGATAGGTTCATAGTGGAATTCGAGAAAGAGTTCATACCTATTAGAGAAAAGAGGGAGCATGAGTTCCAGATCTTACAATAAAGAAATATGACAGTCAGCCAGTACATTACCAAATATCGGAGGTCATCTAAGTATTGCCTATGACTGATTGATACCAAAGAATACAAAACTCAGCAATTTATGAATGGCTTGAGACCTTAATTACAGCGAGCCTTGATGCCAATTCCATCAACTGCATACAGTATTACTATAGAAGCTGCAACCCACATTGATAAGATATTGGAGGCCAGCAAACAAAGCATGGGGCAATAAGGCTCATTTCAGAAAGGACCTAATGATAGGAGATGGCAAGGGCATCCAGACAATCCCAAGAAATGAAGTAATATGCCTTAAATTTCTCAACCCCCTCTATGATCCGACATCATATGTGAATATTGCGGAAGGTTGGGACACTAAGAAGCCCTATTTAGAATGAAGAATAATCTTGTGTGGGAGTTCAGAACATTTTACACAACAGATACTCGAAGAGGACAAACCCTCCTCAGGGAAATTCAAGAGAAACATCAYCTAGATCTCGAGCGCTGCCAGCAAACAAGCTCGGAGACCTCTAGTGAAAGCTCRGATTTTCACGATGGAAAAAGAGGATGTGCGTGAAGATTCCAATATAGTGAAAGGTACTATATTGATCTCATGAAGCTCTAAATTTAGTAGACCCTAGATCTACCCATTTATTTGTAGCACCGCACTTTACATCATTTTTGCCTAACACCCCTACTGAATTGATGAGTCATTACTTAGTGAGTACTCTAGTGGGAGAAACCATAACTCCTAATATAGGAGACCCGAGTGTGAAACTTTTGTGAGGAAAAACTCTACTTCTAGTAAATTTGATAGCACTACCCCTTAGGGATTATTATGTGATACAAAGTATGGACTAGTTGTCTAGACATTATGCACACCTTGTGTTTGTAGAACTAAGCTTGTTACGTTGAATCTACCAGAGAATATTATGCAATTACAGGGAGTAAGGGAAAAATCTAGGAGTTAAGGCTAGATAATTAGTAGAGAAGGGTTGATCGGGATATCTGGCCTACCTGATAAACCAATCATCGAGTATTGGGTAGATAAAAGGAGATGCTGATCACCGATTGCATGGGAAGAGATAGGAGAAAGACGCATTTGAAAAGATAATCAATTCCTAGACATGGAGGAAACATGTCGAATGGTGAAGATAATCAAAGATTGATTATTATCCACCCAGAGTTGACAGAAAAGTTATGCTATAAACAATTGCAAAATCTGAAATTTGAGAAGGGCGATCAAGTGTTTCTAAAACTGAGGCTTGACCAAGGAATTTTCAAGCACTTAAGAGGCGCTAAGTCCCAGATACATAGGAGCATTTGAGGTTCCTAGAAAATATCATAGCAGTGGCGTACATGATCACATTAACAGCTGAGGTAATTGGAATTCATATTTTGCGACTCAAGAAATACACCCCATCATTGAATCACGTGATAAATGAGGTGGAAATCAAGATAAATCCCAACCTATCATACGATGAAAGGCCAATACGGATATTGGAATCTAGTGTTAAGAAACTAAGGAATAAGGATTCAACTAGTCAAGGTTCAATGGGAACATTACGGGATTACAGAAGCAACATAGGAATCCAAGGATTACATGAGACAAAAATATCCCGAGCTATTTCAAGGAAGCATGAATTTCGAGGATGAAGTTCTCTTAAGAGGCGAGAATGTGACGATCCGAATATTTATAGGAAATAGAAACCAACCTAAGTTATGATATCGCAAGTAGATTTAATATAAGAATTAAAATATTTAAAAATAGGATATGACTAGTCGAATTTGATAGTATTATTATGGTTAAGATAAACCTAAAACATAATCTCAGCTTAATCTTGAAAACTCTATTTCCAAAAATTTTGGCTTTGATTTTTGTCTTAAAACCTTACTGTCTTTGCAAAAAAATGATTTCCTTAAACTTTATCTCTGAAATCACTATTTTCTGACATTCATTTTTGAAAACTCTATTTTCCAAAACCATTTTTCCTTAACTTTATTTTGAAAACTCTATATTATTTTCTTAAAAACTATATTATTTTCTCCCTAAAATAATTTATTACTTTACTAGTTTACATTTTAGCCCAATGTTTAGCTTAAAACATTTTTAAGAACCCCAAACTTCTACCGTGTCTCTTCCTCTTCATTAGCCGATTTTTCTCTTGAAATTACAATCATTTGATCCTCAATTCCTGATTCAATCCTAGCCCTTGACCACCCACCAATGCGTGTTGTGTATTTGGCATGATATTTGCACGAATTTGCATCAGTAGGTGTCAGATTTTTCTTGAGTCTTAGAATGCAGATTCAGCTGCCAATTAGGCAAAGCTGTTCGGTTTTGGGAGATTTGTAGCAAGAATTGAACTCATGGTGTGTGCCGACTGAATTGTATGAAGACTTCAGCTAGAAATTGGACAGCTAGCTAGGTGATTTGTCAAACTTTAAACGTAGAAGATTGGATAGTAGGACAGCTGTCCATTTGATGTGTTACTCACCTAGCAAGACCAGGAAAGTTCTTCTTCGAATTTTTTTTTTTTTTTTTGCTTGAAACAGCCGACCAAAACTTCCTTTATCTAGCTAATGTTTCTTCTCCAAATCATAACTCTTTGATCTCTAATTTTAGTTTAATCCTAGCCCTCCAAAAACCGCCAAAGCATGGCTTGAATATCTAAAGAGTGTGCACGTGGGTGTTGTCCCATTTTTTGGCGAGTTTTAGCAGCAATTTTCCATCTGCCATTCTAGTGATATGCTGTAGGATTAAGATGTACATTCAGCTGGGAATTTGACACTTAAACAAGGTGATTTGGCAGGTTTAAAGGGTATAATAACTAAGAGAAGGACAGCTGTCCCCTTGAGGTGTCCTTTGCACATGGTAATTCTTCAAACCATTGCAAGAAACCCATGGTTTTTTTTCCTCTAAATCCTGCCCAACTGTCACCATCCTTTGGCTTTAAAGTTCTGTCCCCTTAATCCTACCTGAAATCCACTCTAAAAATCTGATCAAATGCCCTACCTATTATAAGCCAAAACTCAAATTTATTGCTCATTCCAAAACAGCGGACAACTGCTATTCTGAACCGAACTTTTAGCTCTTCTTTTTCACAATCATCACCCTTTATAACACATCCTAAAACATACCATTTTGAGCCAGTCCTTTGCTGCATTATATTTGGGTAAGAAGGAGGTTAAGTCTAGATTGATTAAGTTTGAATCATGTGACATTGTGTGTGTCGTGTAGTGTTTGTACCCCGGTTTATAGATTCTGCATGTGAGCTTTGCATGAGTTTTGCATGAATTCTTTGTACTTATGATTATGAAGCTTTTATATGGTGACTAATAGAGTTTTTTATGCATTTGGGTTAAGTGTTTATTTAAAAATATAAGATATGATCACTAGGGTTTGTTCTGAACAATCTAGAATTATTACCCACTATAAACATGTTTTAGCAGCTTGATTTCTTGGTGAAATTATGATTTTGATATATGGTGTTAAAGCCAGAATCTTAAAAAAATGTAATACRAGATTCATCCCATTTGTTCGAGTAAAACTCAAGATAAGAGTTGATATTTATAATCAGGTCAATCTGGCCAATTGAACAAGTGTTGTACATTTCTCATTAAATATGAGTTTTAATCAAACCATTTAAGTCCTAATCTTTGTAAGGTTTTAAACGTTAGTTTGTTAGGATCATTTTTCCAATAATTTCATTGAGATACCCTGAGTATTTTGGGAGATATGCTCGAAATACCATAAGCTATCTATTCACTGATTTTCAAAACTTATCATTTTAAAACCTCATATTTCCTTACTAATGCATCTTATATATTTAGTCTATAAGTTATATACTTTATATTTCAAAAATCATTTTATCTCAGCATGAGAAATATCTATTTTCATAAAAATAATTTTTACTCATATAATGATAAAGCAAAGTTATTATAAAAAGGGTGTAAGGTAATGATTTAGGTGTGATTTATATGTTTTTATTACTAAGGATATTTCTTGTCAATTGTTTTTAGAAAACAACAGACATTAGATCTTTTATTGATTAGTTGAGCTATAGGTGACTTCCTCTTAAAACTGTGTTCTGAAAACATTTCTCAAATATTTGTTTTATAAATGTTTTCTTGAAAAAGCTTATTTTAGTTGAATTTCCTTTACAAAAATGAGCATGAAAACAAAGCACACGACTTTTCTCGAACTGAAACTCTTTTTCAAGTTSAGGACTTGCTTGAAAACATTTCTATGCGATGAATAGAATTGACGTAATGAAAATCACTAATAGTGATGTATATTGGAATTGAGTACTCAATTTGGCAATCTTAGAATAACTAGTCCAACAGACAAAGCACGGTGCTTGGCTGGTCCCCAGTACGAGTACCTTTTGAGCTAGCCTGTATGATAGTATCAGAGTGAGCCAACCCTTAGCCAATGACCGGGATGTCGGTGGCCGACCGGGAATACATAGGCTAGATGCTCGCATCATTCGATGGCCAGTTCTAGTTGTGAATAGTCGTACATTGTTTAGGAGGTTTAACCTGGGACAGGTGCCTCCCTTGTACCCAAGCTAGCGGGGAACCATTGATTGATATGAGTGTGGTAAGGTAGAAACTAGTGCGCGTAGGTATGGAGGAATAAGGTTGATATTATTAGACCCTGCACGACATTGTCTCTACTGTAACAACGTGTGAATTGGTTTACTATTGTTAGAAACCAACAAGTTCTCAAATGTAGTCTTCTTGTTCAKACTTGACTTGACTTGGTTTTTTTATAAAATTACAACTTTCCACAAAAACATACATTTTACCAAAAATATCTCTTTTTCAAATTATTTGAGTCAAATTATTTATAACTTTTTTTACTTGTACTTACATGGAAAAATGTGCTCTTGATTTTTATAAACTGACTCTGCACCCGCAGGGGTCTCACTGAGCTTTGCTTATAAGTTTTCTCATATTTTAGTGACAAATACAGATTTTGAGATGTCGGGTTTTGGGGACAAGAGCTAGAAATGCCAAGTACTAGAGCATTACTACTGCCCTAAAACTACCATGATGTACTTTGTCCTAAGCTTGTAACCATAACTATAATCCTTGTTGAGTTGTACTTTCGCTATTTTAATATTGATTGTATTTTTTCAAGAACTAATACTAATTGCCAAGAGACAGGCGGTGACTAGTTCGACTCCAGTGAACCCTAGGGGATGGTTGAGCGCCACATAAAATGCTCAGCATTTTTCCACAATATGATGGTGATGCCATATGCACTATCCCTGTTAAACCGAACTGGTTTGATGTTCAATTAGTTAGTCATTTTTCTTTTAATATTGGAATATACTCTATAAGCATTGGATATAAAACTAATAGACATTTAATGCTCTGATTTCATTACAACATCACTATACTTTGTCCATATCTCAACTCAAGTAGATGGAATTTAGGAAGTCACCATAAAAACGATTCCCGTCCATATCTCAATATTTGGCTCGTAGATCGTAGGACAATTATGTTAGCTCTGGAACTATAATGTGGTTCTTATGATTTACCAAGAATCTTTTCATGAACAAAAATCTTTTAGAGGAATCCATGATAACAAGTAAGGCAATTAAGCACTTGTCCAAGCATATTATTGATCTGCATGGTCTCTCGACTATGTGCAGCGGTTGAATGTGAAGAAGTATCTAACAAACTTAATTAATTACACTTGATTTAACTAAGGAAACTTGAATACTGGATATTAGAGTATTTTTAATCTGAAATGTAAATCCACATAAGATGAATGTTTAATGAAAAATGAAGTCAAATTAAAAAATCACGTCCAATGCATTTTGTCACCCTCATTTGCTCTAGCCCATATGTCATTTATTTGATTTAAGTAAAATAATATAAAAATAAATTTTTAACTGAATAGTTATCTCTAATTAGTAGAATCTTTAAAACGATTTCTCATGTTAGGGTAACATAGCTTAAACATGGCTAAAGACCTTATCCATTTGAGGTAAAATTCTTGGAATACTGTATATCCTAATGACATGGCAAACTCCTAATAATATTGCTCATAGTAACCTGCGAAATTTCTTAAAACTAGATTAATAAATATGTATTTATTCTCAAAATCAGATAAAAATAAAGAAAGGAAAACAAGGTAGTCCCCATTGGAAAAAGGAAAATGTCTCTTGTTAAACATAAGCAATGCCATGGGATAATGGATAAACTTTAAATTATGTTTAATAAAAGTTCTAGGTTTGAAATTATTAAATGAAAAACCTTTTAAAATTTGTTTGAGTAAGGTGGATATTTTAGAATAAATTTAGAAAAAGTATCCGAAGCATTTGATGTGATTTATTGTTTGAGCATATCCAACTTGACTTTGTATAAATTCAATATTAATTCATTAGTGAATCCATCAAATTATAGTAAATCTCTGATTACTTCTAATTTCGAGCTTATATGATTTTTTTTTATGATACTTTATCATATATGATTACCAAATTTGGTTGGCAGTCCATGTCCAAATTCATGCATAAGTAGCTAACAATAGATTCATTTTTCATTTTGAGCAAGTCAGAGATGACCATATTTTTGTCCTATTTTATACTCAATTCACCACGATATATATGCCCTTGTTATGCGACTGTTGCTAGCCATTCGAATCATCTTCAAGTTCCAAGCTTTCATAATTTTGAGAAACCTCTTAAATGTCTTCGAGAATGATTTCTGAGAATGTTGTCAGGACTTGATCACCATAATTCAATGCAATATATGTCAATGTATTGGAGTTGGAGACAGGGAACATAAAAGGCAGCTCACTTTCAAAGCAGGTAGGGATGAAGATGTCGATAGGGATCTCAAATTTCTAGGTTTTGCATCACTATACTTTGTGGTAACTCAAATAATAAATCTAACAAGTGACATCCATGAGAACAATAATACAAAGAAGAAAGCAGGCCATAAAATCAAAACAATGGTCAACGACCTACTTCTTTTTTTTGTTTTTTGGGTCTTTTTCTTTTTTTCCCCTTCTTTTCTTTCTATTTCAAGATACATCAAAGGATTAAGAGAAGAAAAGGACTTTTTCGGAGTATGAAGAGACTAGAAGCACCAACAGGGATCATCATTGGAAGCGACAAAAGACTAAGGTAATAACCTCTATTTCTACAAGTGATCTAGACTCATGTAAAATATTTGAAGGCATCCCAAGTGTATCTATGATAAATATTCATCTTTGACAACTTGTAAGCTTTTTACTAGTTTTTCTTTTCTGCTTTTGACTTCTAACAAGTTTGCTTGCTCATCTTTATGTTTATTCTACTTTGATAATTCAATTATCAAGAACTGAAAATTCTTGAAGTGGATACACAAAGTGAAGGTTTAGTTGGTGGCCCATTTGCTTATGATCTCTTATCTAAGCAAGTTGGTAGCTCGTCTGAATCAAAAGAGGATAATGTTGTCGAAGCCACAAATGCGGATATATCATTGGAAGTGCTTAAGTCCACTATCAACTACCCATGCCAGCTCCATCAGTATTTCATTCTGAACAGGTGATTCAAGGTTGTCGTCAAAACATGGTATCTATGCTGTGGATCCAGTTAAGAAATAAGATTTTTCGCATCACATCTTTTGAGCAAATATCTTCCATTAAAGGTTATCCTGACCAAATCCTTAATGAAACGTGTAATAATGTGGATATTGCCCCATTGAAAAGCTGTCTAAATGCATTATCGCAAAGTGTTGAACAATTCGACTTAGGGAGGTCAACAACTTCAAATAGATTTTCGACGGAATCATGGAATGAGGCACTTTCTTCTTCTACAAAGCAACTAAGTGAAGTGGAAACGCAAAAGAATAATCAAGTCCATGAGATGAAATGTGGCAAAATTGAGCTTGCTGCTATTGATTGAAAAGAGATATCTTTGAAGCAATGGCTTAAAGTCCTGGCCACTAAAAGGAAAGAAATAACTTCTTCTGAAGAGAAAGCTAAGGATTCATTACGATTGCAGAGCTCCATTCGATCCATAAGAGAAGAGATTGCCAAACAAGAGAACACTATCCTTTTGCAAAAAGAAGAAAGTGAGACCATGAGGAAATGGAAGAGCTTTTTAAGGCAAGCCACGTAGAATTGATGGACTTTAAACTTTTCCTTTGATGTATTTTTCTTTTCTTAGTTTGCTGACTAGCAATTGACTTTTCCTCATTTTGTTATTTATGTCTTTATATAGGGAACTTAATTTCTCAATACAACTTTAAGTTTTTGTATCAATTGTTTGTCCCTAATTATTGAACAAATAACCATTTAGACGAAACAAATGACCAATCCCATGTTGACTTTCCTTCAAGTGTTTTTTTTTTTTTTTTTTAATAACTGAACTCAAAGTGTATTTCAAGTTGCCTATGTTTCTCAAAGTTTTAATTTTGAGAATCAAGTCATAACACAGTTCCATGAAAGACATATTTTATTTAGGAGGGGAGACTGAACTGGAATTTCTTCCAAGRGGCCAACATATCCCATGGGGATTTGTGAATCAAATCATAACATAGTTGAAAGTAGTTTGTTGGTCGTCCAAAATTTTAACTCATGCGAGCAATGAGTAACTTGCAGTTTAAGCTCGTGCAYTCAAGGAGCATTCATGTCTTTATGCATAGTACTTCTTCAAGAATTTTTCGTTCATAGAGTCATCTCTCACACCATCTTTGACGATTAGTTTGTATGCACCATTTGTGTAGAACTCTTGTATCATATATGGTCCATCCCGTTTGGATATAAAGTTATTCTTAGTGCAATGGATCATGATGATGGGTCTTTAATGGCAACCACCATCTCCAACTTGAAAAGATTGTCAATAGACCTTCTTGTTGAAAGTTTTAGCAAGTCGATCTTAATAACATTGAAGCCTCTTGTTGTGCTTCTAAGCAATTTTCATCTAGTGTTTCTAGTTCTTGGAGTTGAAGACGAGCATTTTCTTCTTCACTAAATCATTCTTCAATTGCAATCCTCCATGAAGGAATTTGACATTGAAGAGGTAAGACAACTTCTACCCCATACACAAGTGAATATGTTGCTACTTGTATGGGAGTTCTGCATGTAGTTTGATAAGCCCAAAGAGCTTCTTCTATCCTTTCATGCAAATCCTTTTCAACTTTGATACAGCTTTTTTCAGCAGGTTGCAGAGTGTTATGTTGAATACTTTGGCTAAACCATTTGCAGGAGCATTATACATTGACTACTTGTATTGCTTGAAATTGAATTTTCTCACAGTGTTGGACCATCAAACTGTTGAGGAAAGGCAGGATTCCATACCTATAAAATAAGCACAAGCAATGCCATAGGATAATGGACTATAAGACTTCAATTCTACTTTTTGAAATTTGACAGTTTTTTAAGAACATTTTTTCCAAGTTGCGTGAAATTAGGGACAGCATATATTTCAGCAGCAACAAGTAGGAGAAAGAGTACACAAATTTGTCAATTTGTCATATCTTGACTTTAAATTTCTACCTGCTTGGAAGAACTGATCAGGACCTGTGCTTTAGCATTTGACGASGTAATTAAACCATACGAGTTTTGCTTTGTATACTTTAAAGTTTTCTCTAAACATTTTGAATGAAATAAATACAAAATTATGTCTCCTTTGTGTAGGTTGATGAACCGCACCTAGTAGATGCTACAAAAAGATGGCAAGGATAACCACTTAACAACCTAATGGAATGCAAGATACGTAATGAACGCATATAATTAACTTTTTATTGGTTCATTAAGTAAATTGATGTTGAATGATCAATGTAATTACCATTGTTCTTAAATATTTTGCTAATATTAGAATATATATCCATTGGCAAATTTTGATACACTGAGCTTTCGGTGCCTGATGTTAAATTAGGTCATTTATTTTTCTTTTGAGTGTTTATCTTATCAACTCTTACAACT
>MEJB01000042.1:883955-945292 GCA_001752375.1 Rhazya stricta
TCTCCTTCCGTACCGAGGAACGGAGTTTCTAACCCTTCAAAAGACGACTTGAACCGCTTTTTGACGGAGTATTACGAGAAAAACGACGAAGAGAAAGTAATAAATGAAAACTTCGAGAAACTACTACACTTCGTACAAGAGGGTAGCGGAATCGTCAGACAAGTCAACCACTTAAAAAAGCATAGTCATAAAGAAAACCGCAAAGGATCTAAGAAGGATGAAAGTCTTTATTAAAACCTAATACCAATATATATACCTAAATGTTTTTGCCATTTATCGTAATCACAATATTAGTATAATTTGTTTAAAGTTGACTCTTTTTTAAGGACCTGAATATGGAGCAAACGTATGCCCTAGTATTGAGACTACCTTAACAACAAATGCAGCGTTTCCTTAGTATAAAAGAAGATCTACACCTAACACATCAGCCTAATTTTACATAGTCACTTACCTGTTTTGAAAATCAACATTCCCACTATCCCAAAAAATGTGGAGTCATCCTTTGACGGCCGCTCTCTCTCTCGTCCCTTGGCTTTCTCAAGGAGAAGTTGGTGTAGATATGATCAATCAAAAGCTGTTGTAGAATCACTAGAGATTGCTTCATATGCTTCTTGAATAATTTAGTACGAGCACAATTTTTCATATAAAAGACTTCATGTCAGTTGTAATAAATTTCTAAAGCTGTTAGAATTTACTTCTGCTCATGGTTTCCATATATAAAAGTAATTAGCACATAGTCTATTTACCTTCTTTAATCCAATATAGCTACAACCATACCTGTAACCTATGTAAATTTGCTTGGTTTTTCAAATTGATTGGCAAGATGCACATGCAATACATGCAGAATCATCATTAGGACCATCATACTTGCTGACCATCTATGAACTAACTATTTAAGTTTCTTGCCAATGTCGCAAACATTAAACTCCCAATCAAAGATGCATAAGGAACTTCTTGCATTTATTTCTGTCCTCCTCAGTTGGAAGAATCTATTAATCACTCAGTTTAGAGTGTGTTGCATGAGGAGTGCTTATTTGACTTCTCCATTTGAAATATTTGAGGCTCCTTAGCATTGTAATTCCCCTTTCATGACCAAAGCTTATTCCTAGCTTCGTTTTCATGGGTGATTCCATAAAGCCTAGAAAAGTGCGACAGAAGAAGGATAGATAGAACTAGCTTTGTGTATTAACGGGATGTAGTGAATATACAAGTGAGAGTTAATTTCTAGTATTTATTCTATGTGTTCTCATACTATACCTAACAGAATGAATAACAAGTTGCCATATATTAGTATTTAACAGGTCATAAACACTGAATTTATTCTTAGCTAACTACTAAAATACGTGTCCTGAGCTTGATGGTGGGTGCTCAAAATCAAGAGGTAACAAGAAAACCTGCGCTTGAGAGAACATAAGCTCTTTGTGAATAAGTCTGTAGGTTTATCTTTAGAAGACACAAATTGCAGAGTGATAGGACCCTCTTTGATGCTTTCTTTTATCAAATGTAATGAGCTTCAATATCACAATAGCTAACAGTGTATTCGTTTCCTATTTTGAACAAGCCATAAATGGACATATTTTTATCTTATTTTATACTAATTTTGATCGGGCTTTCTCTTAGTTCTAGAATATACATGTGTTGTAGAATATATATACAAATAAGAGCCATTGCAATAGACTACTAAATTAAATGTATACATACCTTCTGCCATAATTGTTCAAGTTCACAAGTTCAATGAGTAAGATTTTAGGTTGAAACCTTTGTAACCTGTAAACCTTTATCAGTCAATGACTCTTGATCAGGAACTCTTCATCGACAGCTCTGAATGTGTAARAATGGAATATTATAGTAATATAACTTTAGGTATGAGAGAACTTCTAGCCTAGTCCTATTGCAAGAACAATACCAAATTGATGTTCCTAACAGGCGTATTTATAGATAGGCTAGGGACCCTCATAAGATGGTTATTATTAGTGTTTCCCCATCAAGTAAAGTACCAAAAATATTTTAAGATATAATCATAATCAATTAAGGCTTTACTAATATTTATCTGACTTATCGTATGACAGGAAATTAGGCAATTGCTTAAATAATCTGTGGTCCACTTTTCAATCTTTATTAAAGGTAATATCATACATTCTCCTACTTGGTCAACATACCAAAGTTAGATAATATTAATGAGTGACAAACTTGTCTTATTGCTATACCTATTTCTATGCCTTTTGTAAAAGTATTCCTCCTCTGGACGAACTTTTTAACGGTGGCAGAAATGGACAGAACGCATTCAGTGAATGCATTGGTTTGAAACGTCATCGCATTTACTAAATGTATTAGCTCCTTGCATGGATTTTGAGGCAAAAGGTGGCCGCGTTTACTGAATATGAATGTTTTTCTGACCAACACATTCACTAAATTCGATTGTTTTTCTTACATTCGCATTTGCTAAAATGCGATGGTATTTTGCACATCTGCAACTTCAATGAATTTCTGATTTGAAAAAATTATACCTGTAACAATATTCTTACTATGCAAAAATCATAGCAATAATTATAAAAAGTACAAACTTTTCATTACAATTTTTATACAAATGAAAACATCATCATGCATTGCCAACTACAAACTATAATCAATAGGAAAAAAGACGTGAAAACACACATACAAAGATTTGAAATGAACACACTAGATAAAAGTTCACATTCATTATAAAAATTCATAAACTATCTTCGTCTCGAGGATGATGCTCCTTGGAAGTCTATTATTTCCACAATTTCGTCTATTATGACCTGGTTGATGACAAGTTGAACATCTTAGGGGAGAGTCGAGGCTACGAAAATCCATTTCTCCAAGTTTTCTTGTAGTACCCCTCCATTCTAGATGATCACCCTTTATAAGCTCTTCATTATGTTTAACGGTGAAAGGTGCATGCCTCCAAGTTGACTCATTTCCAACCAAATAGAAATCACAACTGTATGTGTTTCTATAATTATCCTTGGAGTAGAATTCACTGAATAGAGCTCTAGCGTCCTGACCTCTTTTTCGACATACAACATATATATGGGAACACGGTCTTCTACATAAGCTCAACTTTTGGCAATTACAGGTCTTCTTGCTCATGTCGACCACATGGTTACCCCTTCAACCTTGTCTCCGTGGAGTGATGATACAAAATCAACTAGCTTGTAGATTGTATTGGATGATCGAGTGCATCTTTGCCTTGGCTACAAAATCTATTCAAAACTTCCATATTCTAGATGGGTATCAACATTGAGCGACCTCATCCTGGTGTAGGAAAAAGTTATCAACAAGTTTCCTAAAACTTATCTCAACCAAAACCTTTGYTGGAAGTGTACATGTTTTTTTTAGAACACTGTTCATGGATTTAGACAAGTTGGTTGTAAACTCCTAGTCATATGCTGCTTTTTTTCTTATCTCTTCCATGTACATATCAAACTTATGCATCTTTAGTGTACTTCCCACCTGATACATCAACTTCTTCAACATACTATTCTTGAAAGTGATATTGAAGTCGGCATGAATATGACGAAGATAGAATCTGTGGACAGCCTCCAGCTCTTGCCAATCTCGACTTGTATTTTTCCAAGCTAACATTACTTGGAAAATGATCTTAAAATGTAAAGCTGTACAACTTATAGAATAAGTTTTTGGAAAATGCATATGTAGGAAAATGCTAGGATAAAAGAGATAGATTTGAAATCAGTTTTCTCAGCAATGGACAGCTTGCAGTGTTTCGAGTATTTCTCAAAAAATCCATCTAGTTTCTTAACGAGGTTGATTGAAAAATAATTCTAACACAATGTGGTTTATGATCATGCAATAATATGAACTTAAAAAGGTCTGTAAATCACAGATTTAAAGATAAATGTACAACTCATGTTCAATTGGCCAGATTGACCATACCGTAAAGATCAACTCATATATTGAGTTTTACACATTCAAATTGGGTGCAATTTGCACTAAATTATTCATAAGATCCATGGCTTTCTAATAAATATCACAATAAAATTTAAATCGAATAATAAGGTTTCTATGACAAGTTGAATGTGGACAAAAGTTCTGGTTCAGGCAGAATAAACCCTAATGACCATATCTTATGTTTTCTAAATTTTAATATGAAAAAATTAACCCCAAAACATATTAGAAAACCTATCTTCACCTTATGACAACACCAAAATCATTCTCTCAAAACATTCATACAATATCCATGCAATATTCATGCAATAGTCTGATATCCTCTAAGTCGAAAACAATTACACAGCAATGCTACATATATTGTCATCTTGAATCAAGAAGCTTAGCATGAATTGCTACTATCCTGAAAATGCAGCAAGGAAATGAATGAAATAATTACAAGCTTCTGGACGTGCAAAGGATGATATGAAGGGCTATGAGTGCAAAAGAATGGTTTAAAGTTTTGCTTTTACAAATAGAGGACAAGGCTGATTTGTTTTTGTTCTTTGACTTATGGAGAAGAGAATTTTGGCCAAATTGTAGTGTGAGTTTGAGGAGGCATTCAAGCCAATTTTTAGAGACATGTGGCGGAGCTTTCAAAGCTTAAAAAATAAGTGAAAACCGGGTAGAATTAAAGCAGTTTTGGCCAGTTTTTTCAAGCAAAAGTGAAGAAGAAATTTCTATTTTTCTCCTTCAAGCTATGTGCAATTGACACCTCAAAGGGAAAGCTGCCATTTTTATAAGCCATCTACGCTAAAGATTGACAAAAGACCCAATTTTCTGTCCAATTTCCAACTGAAAGGTTCTCTTAATTGGCCAACASACCTCATGCAAAAACAGCTTGAGTTTTCTTGCCAAAAGACCGTACACATACACTAGCAACTTCATGCAAACTACAGCCACATACTTAACATGCATCGTTGGGTTATGGTGAGGATGGAATCAATAATTGAGGATTAAACAATTGAGATTTGAAGAGGTAAAAGTCACCTAAAGGAAGAAGAAAAACTTTGTGGAAAAAATGAAGTTTTTAGACAGGTTTTAAGGCTAAAATTTGCACTAAGAATAAAGTAGTAAATAAAATAGAGATTTAAGAAATGGGGCTGAATAAACTAGTTATAAATAGAATAACAAAGCCAAAATATTTTAAAAAAAAAGATTTGGAAATTCAATTAAGCTAAGAATATGTTCGGGTTTATTCTAACTGTATAATTCTACCCAAATTCTAAGGCTAACAATATTCTATTTTTAAATATTCTAAGTCTTATACTGAATCTACTCACGATGTCGTAACCTATGCCGATGTCAATCTCCTACAGATATCCGGGGCGTCACATCCAACCCCTCTTTAAGAAATTTCGTCCCTGAAATTTATACATACTTAGAATAGGTGGAGGTATTTTGGTCACATGAAATCCTCTGATTCCCATGGTGCTTTTATAGTCCCATGATATTCCTGTTGAACCTTAACCAGCCTAATGTCTTTGTTTCATAATTTCTGAAAGTAGTTTTACTATCCGTACTGGCATTTTTTCATATGATAGAATGGACACAACRCGATTTCTGCCTCATTTATCACATGCTCTGGTGATGGGTTGTACTTATTGAGTTGCGACACAAGGAATACATTATGAATTCAGTTATCTTGGGGGAAATGCAATTCTGTATACAACTACTCCGATCTTTTCTAGAACATCAAATTGTCCGATGCATTTGGCACTTAACTTACCCCTCCTCGGGTGTTTGAAAGTTCGTCGGTGTAAAACATCTATCTCCAAACTCTATCTCTTAAGGAGGTAAGGAACTTAATTGGAAGGGATTATGTATTGTGTATTCTTTCACTAGGGGCACCGCTTCTATTGCCCTAGTATTTGTCGATTAGTTTATTAGATAGACCAAATATCCCTAAGAATCCTTCTTTAGTAATTTTCCAATCTTAACCCTTGAAATGATTGGATTTTCAGACTTACTACTAACCTTCTGGCAAATCGAACTTAACAATCTTATTTCTACAATCAAGGTGTGCATAATGTCTAGACAACCAAACCATACCTAGTATTACGTCATAACCTTAAAAGGTAGTACTATCAGATTTCCTAGAGGTAGAGTCTTCCCCATAGAGATTCCACACTTAGGGTATACTACATCAGTGATTAAAGTTCTCTTTTATCAAAATACTTACTAAGTATCTACACATCCGTTCAGTGGGGTTGTATAMCYTGAATACCCAAGCCTTAACTGGAGGCCTTCTGGGCCTACTTGCTAGTGGGCTTTAGGTCCTCCTAGTCTACTTTTTGAACTTCCTTGAGGAGGGTTAGTTCTATGCAGGCATGCATGAGCAAAGTATTCAAAGCTTCCACACTGGATCCACTGATTATGTTTCCATCTATCTTTCATTTCTGGATGTCCTTGCCTGCCGCAATATTTACATGTGATATTAGGACGTTGGGGCTGTGTGGGAATATTTTCACCTTTCTTGGAGTTATCTGAACTCTCATGTCACCTTCTATCATACGGGATTTCTAAAAAGAACTCCCTTGTTCTAGACTTCACTTTCTTGCCTTAAGCATCTTATAACTAGGAGTTGGCCAAAGGTAGGCTTACTCTGATACTCTCACTCAGACTAATTCAAGAGGTACTCCTACTGAGGACCAGCCAAGCCCAGCACTTTCACCAGACTTGTTATTTAGAGTTGGCTAATTGAGTACTCATATTCTATATATTACAAATAGTGATTTCAATCCGTCAATTCCATAAATCATAACGAGTGATTTCAATCAAGTTGTGCATTTTCAAGGGCAGTAAAAARGATTCTAGTTTTCTAAAAGTCTTAATATGTTGTTGTTTATATCAAATAGGCTCGCTTTGTTTTCATGCTCTTTTATAAAACAGATACAGGTAAAAGAGGCTTTTTTTGAAACCACGAAATCATTTACCATTTTTCACACACAAGATAAATATTTTCTTAAGCATTCGAWATATTTGTCTACTTATAAAAGGTTTTGAGGGGACTCACTTGTGATTCTAATTAATCAAAAAGTCTACTATCTAGCGTTTCTTAAAAACAATCCACAAGAATATCCGTAGTAATAAATTCATAATACTCACACGAAGTCATATCCTAAAAACCTTATTCGCAATAACATGGCTTATCATTCAGTAGGGTTTTATGAGGAAAACCTTTTTTGAAAAAATAAGTATTCTTTCGAGTTGAAATTACTTGGAAAATGATCGAGAGTTTCGAGTATTTGTCTGAAAATACTTATGATTTCTCAATGAGATTGGTGCCAAAATAACCTAACACACTATGGTTTATTACCATGCAAAAATATGAACTTAAAAAGGTTTGGATAAATCCTAGATATAAAGAAAAATGCAAAACTCATGTTCAATTGGRTAGACTGACTATACCGTAAAGATCAACTCATGTCTTGAGTTTTACATGTTCGAAATTGGATGAAATTTTCATYAAATGCTTTCTAAGTACATAGCTTTCTTTCACATCAAAATGCCACCATGTAATAAGGTTTCTATGACGATTTGAAAGAGAACAAAAATTCTGGTTCAGCTAGAATAAACCCTAATCACCATATCTTCTGTTTTTTAAATTTTAACTCTATATTCACCTTATGAAAACACCAAAATCATGCTCTCAAAACATTCACAAAATACCCATACAATACCCATACAATACTCATGCAATATTATGATTTTCTCTAAACTGAAAACAGCTGGACAACAAAGCCACATATATTGTAATCTTGAAATCAAGCTTAGCATGAGATGCTACTAACCAGGAAATGCAGCATGGAAATGGATAAAATAATGAAAAGATGTTGAATGCGCAAAAAGGATGATATGAAGGGATGGTGCAAAAGAATGATTGAATGTTTGGCTTAAACGAGGCAAAGTTCCGGCTGCTTTTGGAATTAGAAGACAAGGCTGAGTTTTTTATTTTACTGGAAAAGAGAATTTTGGCAAAATTGTAGCGTGAATTTGAGGAGGGATTCAGGCTTGTGGTGGAAAGCTGGAAAAAGAAGAGAAAACTGACTAGGAGGAAGGAAGTTGTGGCCAGTTGTTTCCAGCAAAAATGAATAAGAAATATTCATTTTTCTTCTTCAAGTTATGTGCAATTGACACCTCAAAGGGACAGCTGTTATATCTCTAAGCCATCTACCCTTAAAGCTTGACAAATCACACAATTTGATGTCAAATTTCCATCTGAAGTCTTCTCTCCATCTACTAGCACACCTCATGCAAAAACAGCTGGAGTTTTTGCCAAAAGACCATCAAGACCGTACACATACACTAGCAACCTCATGCAAGCTAAATCCACATACTTAACATACATTGGTCGATTTTAAGGTACGATTGAATTAAGAATTGACTATTAAACGGCTGAGATTTGAAGACAGAAAAATCGGTTAAAGAAAGAAGGAAAACTCGGTGGAAAAATTGAACTTAGAAAGGTTTTTAGGCAAAAATTTGGACTGAGAAAAAAGTAGTAAATAAAATAGAGATTTAAGAAATGGGGCTGAATAAACTAGTTAGAAATAGAATAAAGTTTAATCAAAGGTGAAACTAAAAATTAAGATTAAAATCAAAGCCGAAATATTTAGAAAATGGACTTTGGAAATGAAATTCAATTGCCTAAATCAAAAATGATCTAATATGATAAAAGAGGTTAGTTAGGATTTTGATCCGAATCATTCATGTAATGACCTAAGTTAATGGCACCTTAATTTTTAATAGTAGAATTTCCTAATTTAGGTTTTACGCAATCCATTAGCATAAAACTCCTAATTCCAATTAACTAAAACCATATCCTATTGTGAATTAGAATAATCGAAATTGCATTAATGATCTAAGAAATTCTCCAATTTCGCTAACCATAGTTAATTACAATTGGAAACCACCCAAAATGAATTGATTTTATCCCTAGTTGGTTCAATACTAATGGGTCATCATTGCCTAAGTCCTAATCAATTTGTTCACCTCCTGGCCCTTTCAAATTGATTATGAAATCGATTTGTAAGAAGCAAATCCACAAGAAGAAAAGAATTAAGAAAGCCACAATGATAATAAATAACTCAACTAGATTGAGAATCGACAATAACGGCACAATAGAGTTTAGCCCATTAAAAAGAAATCATCTTCCCAAACAACCCTAACCAATCGAAAAAGTTTAGCCTAAAAAAGTTATGAAATCCACCATAGAAAGTATAATAAACATGTTACATCCAAAGATTAGAGAAGAAAGAACCAATTACATGCACAAATATTTATGCAATCTTGGTTGAATACAAGTCTTCAAGCTTTCCAATGGCTTCCTCCAAGTTCGTGTTATTAAAACTATTCTAGAACTATGAAAAATAAGTGTTTCAAGACACCATAAGTCTCTAAATCAGCCATAAGATGCACTATTTATAGGAGAACATAAAAAACCCTAAAAAGGACTCATTCGATGTGATGAGCCCGCCCCCTAGGATGCACTCAAGCTGAATGAGGTGTCTGCTACCACTTGGCATTCATGATGCAATCACGTAAAACCTCAAATATAATCATCTARGCTCAACAAATACTGTTGTATTTACAACCAAAATCTCTCAAAGCTGATACAAGGAGAAAACATAGATACAAGCCTTAGATATATATTCAACTTTTTCAAAGTTCTGACTCTTCATGCAARGATAATTCCATACATGTGACTAAAAACATGAGAAAACTTATGCTCAAAGCTCAGAAAATCCCGTGTGTGTGCAAGGTGAGTTTAAAATCAGGAGAATGTTTAATCCAAGTAAGCATGAGTAAAACATTTGAAAAATAATTGTGAGAAATAATTTGAGAAAGAAAACTTGTTGAAGTAAACATTCATTCTGTGAAAACCTTTAGAASGAAAACATGTCAAGGGTGAATGCAAAATGCTACATCTAAAACTTGCCATTTTCTAGTTATAGTATTTAATTCACACGCTTTTATCACAGAGACAATGTTGTACGGGGTCAAGTAATATCGCCCTTATCCCTTCATGCAATCAATGGTACTCTCTAGCTAGAGCACAAAAGAAATTCAGTCTCCCCCCAGTTAAACCTCCTAACTAAGGGTAAAAGTATTATCAAACCTGAACACCGAATGACACGACAATATGCCCTACGCATTCCAGACCCGCCACCCACCACACCAGGCATTGGCCAAAGGTAGGCTTACTTTGATATTGCAGCCCCGACTAGCTCAAGAAGTACCTGTACTAAGGACCAGCCAAGCACATACATCGCCCGCCGGACTAGTTAGTTGGAGCTCATCAATTCAYTACCGAATTACATTATAAATCACAACTAGTGATTTCAATCCATTAATGCCATAGATCATAACGGGTTATGTCAATCAAGTTGTATATTTTTGTAAGAATTAATCACGGTATAACTACATCCACAATCCCCTGATAGATTAAAAACCTAGCCTCTAGGCTCTAAAAATTAAACGCTTATATCTATAGTCCTGCTAGGTTCATAACTTTGGCTCTGATACCATCTGTGATGACCCCATCGTCCTGTAGGATCCACTGGGACCGGACAAGGCATTGCCCGCCTCTCGATGGTCACGGTACAAGCATGTAAAACCTCAAAAGTAATCATCTCAACAAATAGTGTTGTATTTACAACCAAAACCTGCCAAAGCTTATATAAGGAGAAAACATAAATATGAGCCCTATATATATATATATATATATGTATGTATGTATGTATGCATTCAACTTTTTGAATCTTTTGAATCTTCATGCAGCAGATAATCCTATACTTGTCAATTAGAAACTTGACAAAACTTATGAGCGAAGTTCAGTGAGTCCCCTGTGTGCATAAGGTCGGTTTAAAATCAATAGCACGCATTTCCCAAGTAAGTATGAGCGAAAAAGTTGAGAAATAACTGTTAGAAATAATTCGAGTAAGAAAACTTGTTGAAGTAAACGTTCATTTTCTAAAAACCTTTGGTGGAAACCATGCCATGGGTGAACGAAAATACTATGTTTGAAGCTTATCATTTTCTAGTACTATAACTCAATTCACATGCTTTTACCATCGAGAAAATGCCACATGGGTTCTATTAATACCGACCTTATCACTTCGTAATTATGCATGTGCTTTACTACTTTATCATATTATACGATCAATGGTGCCCACTAGCAAGAGAACAAAAGGAATTTAGTCACCCTTGGGTTAAACCTCCTAACCAAAGATACGAGTGTCCATGTTCAAACCTCCGCACCGAATGACACGACTGTCTCCGTCATGTCACCGAACTAGCTCAATAATCATACTGGGAGACTAGCTAAGCATTGTACTTTGCCCACCGGACTAGTTAATTAGAGCTTGCCAATTGAGTACTCAATTCCAATATTAATCACAACTTGTGATTTCAATCCATCAATTCCATAAATCACAATGAGTGATTTCAATCAAGTTGTGTATTTTCAAGGGCAGCAAAAATGATCATAATTTTGTAAAAGTCTCAATGTGCTGTTGTATATATCAAATTAAGTGTGCTATATTTTCACACTCTTTTTATAGAACAGATGCAACTAAAACAAATTTTTCTTGAAATAACGAAATCATTTACCATTTTTTCAAACACTGGATAAATATTTTCGAAAGCATTCAAAATAACTTGTTTATGTAGAGAAAAAAACGTTTTGAGGGGACTCACCTGTGACTTTGATTAATCAGGAAAAGAGCTACTGTCCGATGCTCCCTAAACATAATACATAAGAATCTCCTAAACTAATAAGTCACAATAATCGCACTCAAGTCATATCCTAAAAAACAAATCTTGTTTCACAATAACTAGGTTTTATTGTTTAATCGGTTTATGAAATTGTTTTTGTCAAAATAGATATTTTCTAGGCTGAGATAGTTTGGAAAACTATAATGCAAGGATATATATATATATATACAATTATAGGATAAATCATAGAAAGTGTGTTAATAATAAAATTATAGGGTAAGAGTTATAGGTGTTGACATTGGTTTTCAACGAAATGGACAGCTTGTGTTGTTTCAATCATATCTCCCAAAATACTTTGACTTTTTAAATGAAATTGGTGCAAAAATAATCTTAAATCACTAAGGTTTATAATTATGCAAAACTGTAAACTCAAAAATGTCCGAACAAATCCCAGATTTAAAGAAGAAATGAACATCTTATGTGCAATTGCCCAGATTGACCATACTGTAAATATCAACTTATATGTTGAGTTTCACACATGCAAATTGGATGAAATTTGTACCAATTTATTCCTAATATTTGGGTCTTTCTAACCATATATCACTATAAAAATTCCACCAAGTAGTAAGCATTTTAAGACAATTTAAAGCTGGAAAACAATTCTGATTTTGCTAGAACAAACCTTAACGTTCATCCCTTGCGCTGCTGTTTATATCAAATCAGGCGTGATCTATTTTCATGCTCTTTTTATAAAAAAGGTGCAAGCAAAAAAATTTTTCTTCAAATCACAAAATCATTTACAATATTTTTCCAACACTAGACAAATATTTGCTAAAGCATTTGGAATAATTTGCTTATGTAAAAAAAAAAAAAATAAAGGTTTTGAGGGGACTCAGCTATGACTCTGATTAATTAGGAAAAGAGCTACTGCCTGGGGCTTTGTAAACATAATTCGTGAGAATATTCTTAGTAATAATTCATAATAGTTACACTTGAGTCATATACTAAAAAAAATCATTTCACAATAACTCAGTTTATCATTTAATCGATTTATGAATAAAACTGTTTTTGTCAAAATAGATACTTTTTGGACTGAAATCACTTGGAAACTACAATGTAAGGATATACATATGCTTATAGGATAAATTATAGAAAGTGTGTTAATAAGAAAATTCTAGGGTAAGAGTGATTGGTGTTGACGTTTGTTTTCATATAAATGGATAGCTTCTGGTGTTTCTATCATATCTCCCAAAATACTCCGAGTTTCTAAATGAATTTGGTGCCAAAATAATCCTAACACATAAGGTTTATGATTAGGAAAAAATGTGAACTCAATGAGGTCTAAATAAATCCCAAATTTAAAGAAGAAATGCACATGTTATGTTCAATTGGACAGCCAGTCTCTAAAATGGCAGCTGGAAATTCATGCTAAAAGGCCACCAAATCGGATATCGAAACATGTGAATTCATGCAAACTACGAGTCAAATAATTAAATTGCYTTGGAAGATATTTAATGGTGAGGATTCAGTCAAGGTTTGGTGATCAAACGGTGGAAAGTTTTAAGAGAAACAAATCGATTAGGATGAGGGCATAAAACAAGGTAGAAGTTTGTGGTTTTCAGAAAAGGTTCTAAGCTAAACTTTGGACTAAAAATTAAAGCTAATAAAGTAATCAACTTTGGACTAAAAATGAGAGCTAATAAAGTAATAAACTATTTTAGGAAGTAAATAACATAGAGTTTTAAAAAATAATTGAGAAAATAGATTTTTGAAAATAGAATAAGGTTTAAAGCTTAAACGTTTTCAAAGATTAAATCAAAAAGGAATTTTTGAAATTCTATTAAGCCGAGATTATATTTAGATTTATTCTAACCATATAATCCTACCGAAATTCTAAGCCTAACAATATCCTATTTTTAAGTATTCTAATTCTTATAGTAGATCTACTTGTGATATCATAGCCTATGTCGGTTTCTATCTCCTAGAAATATCTAGTCATCACATCCGGCGCTTGATTAGGCTCAAACAGGCGCCGATTTTTTCTCGAAAAGATGAAACTGGCGCCAGTTTGGTTCTAGAAAATAGAGCATGAATTTCATCCTTGAACTGGCGCCAGTTCAAGCCTAAGCTGTCACTGGATTGGTTTTCCTTCATACTTGGTCAATTTTTCATGATTTGCAACTTCTAAAAATTGCATTTTCACACTAAATTCCTCTATATTCGTTGTTTGACCTCTTTAAGCTCTTTTTCAACTAATTTTTGCCCCTTTTCTTGAATTTAAGACAAAAACCCTACAATTAATCATTTGAAACCAAAATTAGTGTAATACAAGGTAAATAATATAGGAAACTCAACAAGAAATGACTTAAGTAAAGGATAAACATAATGTAAAACAGGACTAGATCAACTACTCCTACATAGCCTTGTGTTCATCCTCTAACAAAATATGGTGATGAGACAAACAACAATCTAGATAATCCAACTAATCAACCAAAGAACAATATCCAGAATTCCATTAAAAAATAAGAGAAATAAAGTGTTAATAAGATCCTTCCATTTTGAAAAGTGAGTGGATGAGAATAGTCAAAATCAATAGCCTAGTAAAGACTTAACAAACATTTAGGGACTTATGTATACTTCACCAACACTTAAAGCATAAAAACATGGAAATCCACCCCATAGGTTTGTAATTGTCAATAAGGATCCACTAATTGAGGTAACCAAAATAAAAAAGGTCAAGTACGACTTTTAAATCTGTAATATATGGCTAATGTATAGGTAAGTCAAATGAAGGACAAGCAAAATGACAAGAATAAAGGACTGTTACAATAATCAACAATGAAACCTTATAACTCCCTTCTCTTCTTTCAAATTTGTCCACCACATCTTCCTGCCATAATTGTTTATCAACAACTACCAAAGGCCATAATTTCTTTTATTTTCACACCTTTCTTCTATCTTTTTTTCTTCATTGACCTTCATTTTGAAGATACATAAGACATCTTTCTCAAGAGAATATGAGGTACATATTTTCACCTCTCAAGAACCCATTTTCTTTCACATTTTTCTCGACAACTTAACCCTTAACTCCTTTCATCAACTCCCAACTTCATCTTCTCAACATACATTATATGAACTCTATCAATTCCAAAAGCAAGAGAAGATGCATCAATTATTTTACAATGGAAAAGGTAAAATGTATGCAAATCTAACCAGATAAGCCATAAAGGGTGTATCAAAAAACAATAATTATTCATAGGCTCAGTAAGGGAACTAAGGAAATAATATAGAACGGGTAAGCTCCAGAGGCTCAAACGACTCAAAGAAGGCCAAAGATTTCATCCTGTATCAATAATTGTTATCTTTCTATTTCACCTTGAGGAGTAATAAAAACAAATTCTWGAATGGTTGTGTTAAGTGAATCYTCAAAATTACTCCACTAGTGTGTCAAGAATAACTATTCACAGAATAAAAGCTATTTGCGCTAGAAAGTAAAAAAGTTGGATGGATCAAATTAGTACTAAAAAATCTTCAAGCCAAGTAAAATGGTCAATCATTTGTGTTATATCATCAGAACATGTAAATAAATCACATGGAAAGCTCAAAAAGAGCTTTGAAAATTATGGGGAAAATGCAATAAAGCAAATGCAATAAAAGCAAACAAAGAAGAATCCATTCTTCTAACCTCCACTTAGAACTTAACATTGTCCTCAACACAAAACTAAGGTGAAAGAGACTTCCCTTGTTGTAAATGATGTTGCCTCCTTTGGAATTAGACCAAGATTGTGGTAATCTCCTATCAAAGCAATAACTAGAACTCAAAATAAAAGAGAAATGAATTAGCAATGAGAAAAAAAAAAAGCAAAATGAATAGGAAAAGTGAAAAGAAAGAAAGAAGTTCTAGTTTWTAATCTCTAATTCAACTTCCCTTAGTTCATCATGTCAAAGTGGGATTGAGGGGTTTCCATTCCTCATTCCCTAAAGTAGGTGCAAGTTCTCCTCAAACAGAGGTGATTTCATCTTATCAAGACAAGGAAAACACATAATTCAAAGAAAACTACCCAAACAAATAAACCAAAAAAAAGGTCTAATCTCAAGGTAATTCAACAATTATATGATATCAATCGAAATTCCCCTGCAACGGTGACAAAAACTTGATGCTCACAAACTAGATTGCATTCTAATCCTAGCAAGTATACTAGTATCAAAAAGTGCATAGCAAGTGAGTCAAGGTTGATCCCACAAGGATTTCTAATCAAGTACCAAAATTACCAAATTTCCCTAATTTAAACCTATCGAATATGATTGAATTAGACTAATAACTAGAAATGAATAAGTAATCTACAAGGTTCAATTATGGAATTCAATTTCCTAAATACAAAAAGATTTAATGTGATAAAAGAGGTTGGTTAGGGTATTGATTCGAATCATTCCTATAATGAACTAAGTTAATCACACCTTAATTGCCCTAATTCCTAATTTAAGTTTTACTCAATCCCTTGGCATAAAGTCCCTAATTCAAATTAAAAAAGCCATATCCCTATGTGAATTAGAATAATCYAAATTGCATTAATGATCTAAGAAATTCCACGATTTTGTTAACCAGAGTTAATTACTATCAGAAACCACCCAAAAGTAACAAATTCAATTCCTAGCTTGTTCAATACTAATAGATCATCATTACCTAAGACCTAATTAATTAGTTCACCTCCTAGTCCTTTCAAATTCATTAAGAAATCAATTTGTAGGCAGTTAATCTACAAAAAGCATTAAGAAAGCCACAATGATAATAAACAACTCAACTAGATTGGGAATCGGCCAAAAAGAAACAAAGATTTTGACCCATTAAAAAGAAATCATCTTCTCAAATAACCCTAAACAACAGAAAAGGTAGCCTAAGATACTCATGTAAAATATTTGAAGGCATCCCAAATGTATCTATAATAAATGTCATCTTTAAGAACTTCTAAGCTTCTTACTAGCTTCTCTTTTTTGCTTTTGACTTTTTAACATGTTTGCTTGCTCATCTTTATGTTTATTGTACATTGATAATTCAATGATCAAGACTTAAAAATTCTTGAAATGGATATACAAAGTGAAGGTTCAGTGGGTGGCCCATTTGCTTTTGAGCTCTTAGCCAAGCAAGTTGGTAGCTCATCTAAATCAAAAGAGGATAATATTGTTGAAGCCACAAATGAGGATATATTATTGAAAGTGCTTTAAGTTCCACTAMCAACCACCCATGCCAGTTCCATCAATATTTTCATTCTAAACTGGTGATTCAAGGTTGTTGTCGAAACATGGTATCTATGCTGTGGATCAAGTTAAGAAATAAGATTTTTCGCACCACATATTTTGAGTAAATGTCTTCTGTTAAAGGTGATTCTGACCAAATCCTTGATGAAATGTTTAATAATGTGGATATTACCCCGTTGGAAAGCCATGTAAATGTATTCTCTCAAAGTATTGAACAATTCGACTTGGGGAGGTCAACAACTTCAAATAGATTTTCGGTAGAATCAAGGAATGAGGCACTTTCTTCTTCTACAAAGCAACTAAGTGAAGTGGAAACACAAAAGAATAATCGAGTCCAGGAGATGAAATGTGGCCAAATTGAGCATACTACTATTGACTAAGAAGAGGCATCTTTGAAGCGATGCCTTGAAGTATTAGCCACCAAAAGGAAAGAGATAACTTGTTCTCTTGAAGAGAAAGCCAAGGATTTGTTACGATTACAGAGCTCCAATCGATCCACAAGATGCCAAACTTGAGAACACTATCCCTTTGCAAAAATAAGAAAGTGAGACCATGAGGATGATGGAAGAGCTTTTTGGGGCAAGCCGCGATGAGTTGATGGACTTTAGATTTATCCCTTGATGTATTTTTCTTTTCTTAGTTTGCTGACTAGTAATTGAGTTTTTGTATCAATTGTTTATCCTTAATTATTGAACTGATAACTATTTAGATGAAATAAATGACCAATCCCATGTAATTGACTTTCCTTCAAGTGTTCTTTTTATAACTGAACTCGAAGTGTATTTGAAGTTTCCTACGTATCTAAAAGTTTCAATTTTGACAATCAAGTTATAACGTGGTTCCAGGAAAAACATATTTTATTTAGGAAGGGTGACTGAGCTGGAATTTCTTCCAAGCAGCCTATGTATCCCTAGGGGAACTGGGAATCAAATCATAACGTAGTTGAAAGTAGTTTGTTTGTCGTCCAAAATTTTAACTCATGCGAGGAATGAGTAACTTGCAGTTTAAGCTCGTGAAGTCAAGGAGCATTCTTGTGTTTATGCATAGTACTTCTTCAAGAATTTTCCGTTGATAGGGCCAACTCTCACACCATCTTTGTCTATTAGTTTGTATGCACCATTTGTATAGAACTCTTGTATCATATATGGTCCATCCCAGTTAGATATAAAGATTATTCATATTGCAATGGATCATGATGATGGGTCTTTAATCGCAATGACCATTTCTCCAACTTGAAAAGATCGTCAATAGACCTTATTGTTGAAAGTTTTTGCAAGTTGAGCTTAATAACATTGAAGCCTCTTGTTGTGCTTCTAAGCACTTTTCAAATAGTTCTTCTAGTTCTTGGAGTCGAAAATAAGCATTTTCCTCTTCACTAAATCTTTCTTCAAGAGAGGCAGGACAACTTCTAACCCATACAAAAGTGTATATGTTGCTACTTATGTGGGAGTTTTGCATGTAGTTTGATAAGCCCAAAGAGCATCTCTTATCCTTTCATGCAAATCCTTTTTCAAATTTGCTACAACTTTTTTCAGCAGGTTGCAGAGTGTTATGTTGATACCTTGGTTAAACCATTTGCAGGAGCATTATGCATTAACGTCTTGCATTGCTTAAAGTTGAATTTATCACAGAGTTTGTCCATCAAATTGTTGGGGAAAGGCTTCCCATTATCAGTTTTGATATAATGTGGGATTCCGTACCTGTAAATGATATTTGCACAAAAGAAGTGGATGACTTCGTCCTTTCCCACTTTTTTCCTAGTAAAACCTCTGCCCATTTAGAGAAGTAATATGTCACAGCTAGGATATATGTGTGTTGACCAAAAGACTTCGGTAATGAGCCAACAACATCTAGTCCCCATGCTTCAAAAGGCTAAGATGCCACAGTAGGATGAAGCGACTGAAGAGGTTGATGGATTTAGTTCGCATGAAATTACCAAGGCTACATATTTGTACATAATCCATACAATCGTTCACCATGGTTTGGCCAATAATAGTCTATTTTTTTTATGAGAAAGTGCAACCTAGGGTCAGACTTGTGAGGTTTGCATATTCTAGAATCTGCTTCTTCTAAAGCTTGACAGCTTCATCTTCACCTAAGTTACTCAAATGTATACTACAAAGTTACTCAAGTTAAGTAGTATGCAGCTTCTGGTCATTAATGTATGTTTCGTTCCATGCATTTATTGTGGCTAATCAAGAGTCATCTTCACCACCATGCATAAGATTATGAGCCATGCCTGCTTTGAAATACTTCACTCCTTAGAATAATTAGTCATGATCGGTGAAGGTGAAGAATCTCAAATAAGGTAATGAGTCCTGAGGTACTTAGCCATCTAAGCATATGTGTAATGCATAGGGATGCAAGCTTCGCCATAGCAAGGGTTAGTGAATTCTGCTATCATACCTAAACCTCTATAGATGCTGAGAAGAGTGGGGATGCCAAGCAAAATAGTACACCCAGAAGCAATATTGCTTGCAATATTGCTTGCCATTTTAAAAGTAGTTGGTCTAAATTTCCTGCCCTGATTTGGAAGTGCAAATGCGCACAACCGACGTGAGATGAAGGTTGTGAGGTATGTCAGATCCGATAACTTCTCTTTGATTCCAAGCTCCCCAAAAGATCTCTCTCTGCTTCCAACCACTCTCATGGAGCACTAATAACCCTATCAGGATTTTAGGTCGACGAAGGGCGGCTTGCTCGTTTCGTTTGCGAAGCTTCTCTTTAGTGTGCTTAGCTTCTCATTTTAACCAAAAAGCGATTCATCATCAGAGAGAGACATCGGTCTTCTTCCCTTGTTCTTGTTGCAATTGACAAAATACGGCAAATAAATACTAGCAACATGAGGGAAGGTACCTCTTCTTAGAGGCACTTTCACAAACCAATTCCATAATGCAAAGGACAACTTCTTTATATATAACAAAAAAAAAAAAAATTGGAAGGCCACCTAATTTGCACAAGTCTCAAAATGAAATCGATAGCTCTCCTACCGAAATATGCAATGTGTTGGTCACTAGACATCAAGTCAAGCTCATTTGAAGAAGGCGGTGACTTTTCATAGGAACCTTGCAACGGAGAGTGGATTAAAAGTTTCAACCCTTTCTCAATGGGTTCAACTTCACCTCCCAGAATGGTAAGATACTTCTTGACATTGATGGAAAGATCCTTGAAGACTACCATGTCTCGAACAAATCAAAATGTGGCCTACAACAAAAAGAAATACAAAAAAACAGCATTAAAAAAAAAACAGAAGGGAAAAAAGGATAGAGGAGAAAGAAAATAAATGAAAAGAAAAAGAAGGAAAAAGGGAGGAAAAAACGATAGAAGAGAAAGAAGAAATAAAAAGCATGAGAAAGGAAAGGGAAAAAAAAATAAGAAAGGAGAGAAAGAAGAAAGAGAAAGAAAAAAGAAAGAAAAAGACCCAAAAACAGAAAAAGAAGTAGGTCATTGACCTTTGGTTTGATTTTATGGTCTGTTTTGTTATTTGCATTATTGTTCTCATGGATGCCCCTTGTTAGATTTATTATTTGGATTACCACAGAGTATAGTGATGCAAAACCTAGAAATTTGAGATCCTATCGACATCTTCATCCCTACTTGCTTTGAAAGTGAGCTGCCTTTTCTGTTCCCCCTCTCCAACTCCAATACATTGACATATGTTGCATTGAATTAGGGTGTTTTTGATCTTAAACTCGATGATTATTCAAATTTCTTATGAGATTGTTCCCATATATGATCTGGTTTTGCATTTGGTTTTTGTGCTTTTGTGGCTTGCTTCATTTAAGAAGCTCTGGCATTCTAGCACAGTTGAATTTTTTATTTCTTGTCCAGCTATCATAAAAGAGCTTCAGTAGCAGTCCACTGCACAATGCATTCTGCAATTTGATAGGCTTGAGGCAGTTGAATCTCTTTAAATTGGAAATGCTTGCTTGTCACTAATGCTCCTTCAGGATTTTGGGTGTTAACTTTTTTTAAGCACCTAGTGCTCTTTCATTCAAAGTTGTATACAGCAATAAGGCAGTGGTTTTGTGTCACCTTAGGAACAAGGAATTCCTTAGGAGATAAAATGAAATCTTTTGCGGATACGAAATAACTGCACATGACGTGATTATCTGAAATAATATACTCATTGGCATATTCTTGGTTGCTAGCTGAAGTACATAAAAACSTTTGCATCYTAAGTATCAACTAATGGATGTGTCATAGTATTACAATTTTATGTGTCATTGTGACGATTATGACCAGTCATTTGCTGGTAGTCATGCTCACTCCTTTGTGCTCCCAGTCAACATATGGACCTGCTGGAGGATGTAATCTGCAAATGAAGAAATAATAACAAAAGACAACTAAAACTTTAGATAATTTTCATTTCTAAGATCAATGCCAGTTTATGGCATCATATTGGTTTTTTCTTAAAGAGTCCATTCTTCGTTATCATATGAACTGATGATCTATTAATTATTTATATCCTATTTAACTTGCAATAGTTTCTAAGCATTAAAAGCCATTCAGTAAATCTAAATATTGTGGTAATCTGAAGTCGGCCTCTAAATGTAAAAGACTTGATTCTYACCCTCCYAACCACCATTTAGTACATCTAAACATAAAATAATACRATGAGTTCATCACTTRAGAAATTACAAATACTTTGCTGAAAAGATATTTTTTCAGAACCTAGAAATATTTCGAATCTTTATAGCAGTTCTTGACCCATATCCTTCTAAAGCTGGACACTCGTGCTCTTGTTCTCATRTTGACTCTAGATCCCGATTTGCTCCAGGAATMGATTACTTATAGGAAGCATTAGCAAACCATCTCCAATGATTTATTAGCATACTTCCATGTGACATGAAGTGAGCATTTAGTTGGTTATAGGATTTTTCCTGTATTACTGAAATTTCATTTTTCCTGGTGTAAGGTTGCCTACAATTATATATTTATTCTTGCAAAGATTGCTAKTAATYCAACTTAATGTATRGTTTTCCATTTGAAGTGGCAGAGGCAATGTATGTTAAAGAGCAAACTGAGCTGTGAAGAATATTATTGGAAAACCACCAAACAAGGGCCTTTTCCTTGAAATATGGAAAGATATGCTTGTCCCTTGAAACTCCATTATCGTTTTGGTATCTTCAACTTCAGGTCATAATGAACTTAGTGCAAATCATTGTTGTAATAGGAGGGTTCCAATTACAGTTATTTATTCTTTTAGTGATGAGTTTTTAAAATGCAATTTTTCCATGTTGCAGTGTAGAAGTTTCTATGCCAAGTTATATGTATATCATACTGGTAATTCATGCTGAAGTTTACCATGAAGTTTCTAATATTTCATACATTCACCAACGTAAGTTTTGAAGGATGATGATAAAATTGACCAAATTTATTTATTACACGAGTTATGTCCCCTATATGTGATGGACACTATATGCCTTTCGCCCAATGACATTCTTTTTGGATAAAAAATATATGTTAGTGACCATTTTTTCTAGTTTTGGGGGCCATGAAATATTTGCATGCATTTGTTCTGTTATTTTATCACATTWTTGATGTGAGTACCACGGCCAAGCACAAATTTAGCTTTGTATATTACATAATTCGTTTTACAATTTTATATATATATTATATTGAATGAAAATTGAAAACACAAACTATCTAATAGAGCACATATGAATGCGTTATATTAGCGATGTCTTTCGAAGAAGGAGAAAAAGGAAAGATCAGGTCTTTAGACTTTAAAAAATGGATAGTACAACTCGTATTTACCCCCAGGAAAAAAAAAAGTCAGCCCTCCAAAAAGCAAAGATCGACAGCCCAAATTTTCTTTACAAAAAGGAAAAGGGTTAGCTTTACATAATAAAAGATGAATAGCTCAAATTGCTATTGATCAAGAAAAATGGCTATTTCTCTACAAGTTTTTCTTTGAGTCTTCAAATTTTATTTTGATGGGTTATTATCTTCTTTAAAATTTCAAACTTAATTCATTATTAGTTTAAAAAACAATTGCCGTTATTTATTATTGTTTTGATTGGACATCCTTATATGGGATGTGAAATGCCTAGACAAATTTAACTAGACTAACTTTTTTATCAAGTCCTTGGGCTACATTTCCTTTTATAGCTTTATGAGCCCGATCACTGGATTGAAAATGAATATGAGACATTGATCAAGCCAAATTTCAATATGCGCTTATTAGGTTTTAATTAATCATATTTAATCAGACTATAGACCCAAGTTAGCATTGAATCCAAAAAAAGATCCAAACTATTTCTCAAAGGATTGTCTTCGTCTTCTATTTTTTCCTCTTATCTTCCTTTGATCATATTTTGCTGATAATAGGATACAAATATTATCATATCCTTCGATTTTATATTTAAAATTTAAAATTTTAGATCTTCAATCTTTACACATGTTAATCTAAATGAATTCCTACTTAATTACTTGTTGAATACTCTAATTCATTACTTGAAAAGAGGTACAGTACTTAATGTTAATGCAATTATAAATTATGGATGAAAAATTTAATATATCACATAATTCATTGATTTATATGACTATCAAAATGAGGCAAGGATGTTTCCACAATTTTAGTAACCTGTGACAAAAACAAGTCTTTTTGTTACAATTTTAAATTATTGGTGATAAATATTTACTTTTTTCAAAAGTATTTTTTAACTGTGGGCAAATCTAACTTTTACCAATATATTTGGTTCTTTTGTTATAAAATCTGCTGCCAAAAGCTACTATTTACCACAACTTCCAAAATTATGGTGAATAATGGCTTTCTACGACGTCTTTTTGGGTGTTGTAATGAAAAGCATTGGCAAAAGCTACTTTTTTGCGACACCTTTTGCGATAAAGTAGCATAAAAAAATCATTTTAGCTTGAAATTAAAAGTAATCAGCGATTTACTATAATTTAATGGATTCACTATTGATGAATTAATATTGGGTTTATACAAGGTCATGTTGAATATGCTCGAACAATAAATCACATCGAATGCTCTGGATACTTTCTTTTTCCTAAATTTATTCTAAAATATCCACCTTACTCAAACAAATTTAAAAAAAATCATTTAATAATATCAAACCTAGAACTTTTATTAAACATAAGTTAAAGTTTATCCATTATCCCATGGCACTGCTTATGTTTAACAAGAGACATTTTCCTTTTTCTAATAGGGACTACCTTGTTTTTCTTTCTTTATTTTTATCTGATTTTGAGAATAAATKCATATTTATTTATATATTTTTAAGAAATTTTGCAGGTTACTATGAGCAATATCATGAAGAGTCTCCATGTCATTAGGATATACACTATTCTAAGAATTTTACCTCAAATGGATAAGGTCTTTAGCCATGTTTGAGCTATGTTAGGCTGATATGAGAAATCATTTTAAAGATTCTAACTTACTAATTAGAGATAATTCTTCAGTTAAAAAATTATTTTTGTATTATTTTTTTAAATCAAATAAATGACATATGAGCTAGATCAAATGAGGGTGACATAATGCATTGGACATAATTTTTTAATTTTACTTCATTTTTCATTAAAAATTCATCTTATGTGAATTTACATTTCATATGTTCACCATAATATGTCAAAATTTGTTCATTATTAATAATATAGCATTAAAAGTGCTCTAATATCCAGTATTCAAGTTTCCTTAGTTCAATCAAGTGTAATTAATTAAGTTTGTTAGATACTTCCTCACATTCAATGACCAAAGGAAGGGAATGCCACACTTACCAATGCCAAGCTTATGATGTGTGTCAACCACTGGACATAGTCGAGAGACCATGCAGATCYATGATATGTTTGAACAAGTGCTTAATTGCCTTACTTGTTATCATGGATTCCTCTAAAAGTTTTTTCTTCATGGAAAGATTCCTGGTAAATCATAAGAACCACATTATAGTTCCAAAGCTAATATAATTGCCCTATGATCCCGAGCCAAATATTGAGACATGGACGGGAATCTTTTTTATGGTGACTTCCTACCATCTACTTGACTTGAGATATGGACAAAGTACAGTGATGTCGTAATGAAATTAAAGCATTAAATGTCTATTAGTTTTGTATCCAATGTTTATAGAGTATATTCAAATATTAAAAGAAAAATGACTAACTAATTGAACATAAAACCAGTTCAGTTTAACAGAGATAGTACATATGGCATCACCATCATATTTTGGAAAAATGCTGAGCCCTTATGTGGCGCTCAACCATCCCTAGTGTTCACTAGAGTCGAACGAGTCGCTGCTCCGTCGAAAAAATACAATGAATATTAAAACAGCGGAAATACAACTCAACAAGGATTGTAGTTACAATTACAAGCTTAGGATAAAGTACATCATGGTAGTTTTAGAACAGTAATACTGCTCTACTACTGGGCATTTCTAGCTCTTGTCCCCAAAATTCGACATCTCAAAATCTGTATCTATCACTAAAATATGAGAAAACTTATGAGCAAAACTCAGTGAGACCCCTGTAGGTGTGGAGTGAATTTATGAAAATCAAGAGCACGTTTTTTTCATGTAAGTACAAGTAAAAAAGATATAAATAATTTGACTGAAATAATTTGAAAAAGAGTATATTTTTGATAAAACGTATGTTTTTGTGAAATGCAGTAATTTTAGAAAAAATCAAGTTAAGTCAAATGTGAACGAGAAGATTACGTTTAAGAACTTGTCGGTTTCTAACAATAGTAATCCAACTCACACGTTGTTATAGTAGAGACAACATCGTGCAAGGTCTAATAATATCAGCCTTATCCCTCTATATCTACGTGCACTTGTTTCTACCTTATCATACTCATATCAGTCAATGGTACCCGCTAGGTTAGGTACAAGAGAGGCACCTGCCCCTAGGTAAAACCTCTTAACCAAGGTACGACTATCCACAATTAGAACTGGTCATTGAATGATGCGAGCATCTAGCCTATGTATTTCGGGTCTGCCACTGGCATTCCGATCATTGGCCAAGGGATGGCTCATCTGATACTGTCGTACAGGCTAGCTCAAAAGGTACTCGTACTAGGGATCAGCCAGGCACAGTGCTTTGTCCGCTGGACTAGTTATTCTGAGATTGCCAAATTGAGTACTCAATTCCAATATACATCACAATTAGTGATTTTCAATACGTCAATTCTATTCATTGCATAGAAGTATTTTCAAGCAAGTCGTGAACTTGAAAAAGAGTTTCAATTTGAGAAAAGTCGCATGCTCTATCTTCATGCTCGTTTTTGTAAAGGAAATGCAAACTAGAATAAGCTTTTTCAAGAAAACATTTATAAAATGAATATTTGAGAAAAGTTTTCAGAACATAGTTTTAAGGGGGGACTCACCTGCAGCTCAATTAATCAATAAAAGATCTACTGTCTGTTGTTTTCCAAAAGCAATTGACAAGAAATATCCTTAGTAATAAAAAACATATAAATCACACCCAAATCATAACCTCACACCCTTTTTACAATAACTTGGCTTTATCGTTATATGAGTAAAAATTATTTTTATGGAAATAGATATTTCTGGGGCTGAGATAAAATAATTTTTGAAATATAAAGTATATAATTGGAAACCCATACACTGCTCCTGCACAATCAGAGAAAGAAGTAAGATGCATTAGTAAGGAAGTATGAGGTTTTAAAATGATAAGTTTTGAAAATCGGTGAATAGATAGTTTGTGGTATTTCAAGCATATCTCCCAAAATACTCAGGGTATCTCAATGAAATTATTGGAAAAATGATCCTAACAGAKTAAGGTTTAAAAATTTAGAAAGATTAGGACTTAAAATTGTTTAATTAAAACTCATATTTAATGAAAAATGTACAACACTTGTTCAATTGGCCAGATTGACCATATTGTAAATATCAACTCATATCTTGAGTTTTACTTGAACAAATGGGGTGAAGCTTGTATTAGATTTTTTCTAAGATTTCTGAATTTCACACCATATATCAAAATCATAATTTCACCAAGAAATCAAGCTGCCAATACATGTTTATTGTGTCTAAAAATTTTGGTTTGTCAGAACAAGCCCTAGTGATCATATCATATATTTTTAAGTAAGCACTTAACCCAAATGCATAAAAAACACTATTAGTCACCATATAAAAGCTCCATAATCATAAGTATGGAGAATTCATGCAAAACACATACAAAGCTCACATGCAGAATCTATAAACCAAAGTACAAACACTACAAGACACACACATTGTCACATGATTCAAGCTTAATCAATCTAGAGTTAACCTTCTTCTTACCCAAATAAAATGCAGCAAAGGACTGGCTAAAAATGGTAGGTTTTAGGATGTGTTATAAAAGGTGATGATTGTGTAAAATAAGGGCTAAACGTTTGGTTTAGAATAGCAGTTGTCCGCTGTTTTGGGATGAGAAAATAATTTGAGTTTTGGCTCATAATAGGTAGGGCATTTGATAAGATTTTTAGAGTGGATTTGAGGTAGGATTAAGGGGAGAAAACTTTAAAGGCAAAAGGATGGTGAGAGTAGGGCAGGATTTAGAGGAAAAAAACCATGAGTTTCTTGCAATGGTTTGAAGAATTACCATGTGCAAAGGACACCTCAAGGGGACAGCTGTCCTTCTCTTAGTTCTTCTACCCTTTAAACCTGCCAAATCACCTTGTTTAGGTGTCGAATTTCCAGCTGAAACTATATCTTAATCGGAGAGCATATCACTAGAATGGCAGCTGAAAAATTCCTGCTAAAACTCGCCAAAAAATTGGACAACACCCACCTGCACACTCTTTACATATTCTAGTCATGCTTTGGCGGTTTTTGGAGGGCTAGGATTAAACTAAAATTAGAGATCAAAGCGTATGATTTGGAGAAGAAACATTAGCTAGATAAAGCAGTTATGGTCGGTTGTTTCAAGCAAAAAACGAAAAATAAAGAAGAACTTTCCTGGTTTTGCTAGGTGAGTGACACCTGGAATGGACAGCTGTCCTACTCTCCAATCTTCTATCTTTAAAGTTTAACAAATCATCTGGCTAGCTGTCCAATTTCTAGTTGAAATCTTCATGCAATTTGGTCAGCACACACCCTGGGTTCAATTCTTGCTACAAATCCCCCAAAACCGAACAGCTTGCCTAATTGGCAGTTGGAATTTGCATGCTAAGTAAGACTCAAGAAAAATATGACACCTATTCATGCAAATTTGTGCAAATATCATGCCAAATACACAACATGCATTGGTGGGTGGTCAAGGGCTAGGATTGAATCAGGAATTGAGGATCAAATGGTTGTAATTTGAAGAGAAAAATTGGCGAAGAGGAAGAGACACGGTAGAAGTTTGGGGTTCCTAGAAAGGTTTTATGCTAAACTTTGGGCTAAAATGTAAACTAGTAAAGTAATAAATTATTTTAGGGAGAAAATAATATGGAGTTTTCAAAAATGAATTTCAGAAAAATCAATTTAGAAATAGTGATTTCAGAAATGAAGTTTAACGAATCATTTTTTGCAAAGAGAGTAAGGTTTTAAGACAAAAATCAAAGCCAAAATTTTTAGAAATAGAGTTTTCAAGATCAAGCCGAGATTATGTTTAAGATTCATCTTAACCGTAATAATTCTATCAAATTCTAAGTCTAGTCATATCCTATTTCTAAATATTCTAATTCTTATACTAAATCTACTTGCGATAACCTAACCTATATTGGTTCCTATTTCCTCGAAATATCCGGATTGTCACATTCGCCCCTCTTAAGACTTCGTCCTCAAAATTCATGCTTACTTGAAAGAGGTCGGGATTTTTTTGTCTCATGTAATCCTTGGATTCCCATGTTGCTTCTGTAATCACGTAATGTTCCCATTGAACCTTAACTAGTCGAATCCTTATTCCTTAGTTTCTTAACACTAGATTCTAATATCCGTACTGGCCTTTCCCTYTATGAAAGGTTGGGATTTAACTTGATTTCTGTCTCATTTATCACATGATTCAATGATGGAGTGTATTTCTTGAATCGCWAAGCATGAATGCCAATTAGCTCAGTTGGTAATGTGATTATGTATGCCACTGCTCTGATCTTTTTCAGGAACCTCAAATAACTCCTCTAAATCTGGGACTTAGCTTATCGCCTTTTAAGTGCTTGAAAATTCCTTGGTCGAGCCTCAATTTTAGAAACACTTGATCGTCCTTCTAAAATTCCAAATCTCGCAGTTGTTTATCAGCATAACTTTTTTGTCAACTCTGGGCAGCTAATAATTGATCTTTGATTATCTTCACCTTTCGACATGTTTCCTCCATGTCTGAGAATTGATTATCTTTTCAAATGGTCTTTCTCCTATCTCTTCCCAGACAATCGGTGATCAACATCTCCTTTTATCTACCCAATACCTGACGATTGGTTTATCAGGTAGGCCAAATATCCCGATCAATCCTTCTTTTGTAATTTTCTAGCCTTAACTCCTAAAATTATCCCTTACTCCCTGTAATTGCATGATACTCTCTGGTAGATTAAAGGTAACAATCTTAGTTCTATAATTACAAGGCGTGCATAATGTCTAGACAATTGGTCCATACGTATCACATCATAATCCTTAAAGGGATAGTGCTATCAAATTTACTAGAAGTAGAGTTTTTCCCCACAAAAATTTCGCACCCGGGTATACTATGTCGGGAGTTATGGTCTCTCCCACTGGATTACTCACTAAGTAATGACTCATCAATTCAGTAGGAGAGTTAGGCAAAAATGATGTAAAGTGTAGTGCTACGAATGAATGGGTAGATCTAGGTTCTACTAAAATTTAGAGCTTCATGAGATCAGTAGAGTACCTTTCACTATATTGGAATCTTTATGCACATTCTCTTTTTCTATCGTGAACATCAAAACTTTCATTGGAGGTCTCCCGATCTTGTTTGCTAGCGAAGGTCAAGATCCAGCTGGTGTTTTTCCTGAATTTCCCTAAGGAGGTTTTGTCCTCTTCGAGCATGTGRTGTGTAAAATGTTTTGAACTCTCACACATGATGTCGGATCATGGAGGGAGTTGAGGAATCTGAGGTATATTCCTTCATTTCTTGACATTGTCTCGACGCCTTTGCCATCTCCTATCATTAGGGCTTTTCTGAACTGAGCCTTATTGCCCCATGCTTTGTTTGCTTACCTCCAATATCTTATTGGTGCAGGTTGCGACGTCTGTAGTAATACTACATGCAGTTGGTGGGATTGGCGTCAAGCCTTGCTGTAATTAAGGTCTCAATCCCTTAATAAATTGCCGACTTTTGTATTTCTTGATGTCAATCAGCATAGGCAATACTTAGATGACCTCCGAAATTTGGTACCATACTAGTTGAATATCATATTTTTTTATTGTAAGGTTTAGAACTCATGCCCCCTCTCTTCTCTAACAGGTATGAACTCTTTCTTGAATTCCACTATGAACCTGTTCTAGCGTATTGGTTTGTCTTGTCTTTCCTAGATTTCTCCGGTTCTGGCCCACCATTCTCGAGCAGGTCCTCTCAACTGAAAAGTTGCGAATGCCATTCTCTTTGCATCCTTATATTGCAAAGTATGGAATATGTCATCTATTTGCTCTAACCATTGTTCTGTCTTATCTTATCGTTCTGGTAAAATATTCAATAGGTTGGAATCTCAAAAATCTTTGTACAGCTTCATCCTCCTCACTGTGCTGAACTGACCGAGATGACTTTTCCCGTAAGGCCATTTCCATTAAGGCTGTCATCTTGTCAACTATACGTGCCAATTTTGGTTCATCGATTGGCATAGTATATTCTATCTAGAGTCATCCCTCTGTTCCGTCTCAGCCACACCCAAGCTTGCCCTACGAGGTCTTCCTCTACCACTTGGTTCAGGTTGACTCCCCTTCGTGTCTAAGGTACACACTAATCATTCAAACTTAACAATAATGCTAATAAGCATGTTAGTCACAGATTCAGGTACAATTCCTAACATGAAGGCCTATCGTAAAAACTCCCAATCTTTCTTAGCACGTAATCCTAGGAAAAAGATTGATGTGATCATATTATTTTCTACCCATGCTCGCGGCTACAAATCTTGCTAAGTTTGTAACCTAAGCTTTAGACTATGTAATTTTATCTACTCCTATTAGATTTGAAAGCTAGGCTTATCTATACCCATTAGTTCCTCTGGATTCACAACATAAATTTTGATAAGACTATTACTCACAAAGTCTTACAGATCTTATACCCTAAAGCTTTTATACCACTTATGCCGCCCAGCCACCCCCTAGTGTCGACTAGGGTCGAAGGAGTCACCGTCTGCCTCTTGACAGTCAGTATCAGTACCTGAAAAGATACAACCAATATTAAAAAAATGTTAAGTATAACTTAACAAGGATTGTTGGTACAGTTAGAAGCTTAGGACAAAGTACATCATGGTAGTCTAAGGACAGTAGTGTTGCTCTAGCACTTAACATTCCTGGTTTTCGTCCCCACAACCCGACACCTCAAGAGCTGTATCTATCACTAAAACATTAGAAACCTTATCAACGAACCTCAATGAGATCCGAGGTGGTGCAAGCTAAGTTTAGAAAATCAAGAGCACATTTTTCATGTAAGTACGAGTAAAAGCAATTGTAAATAATTGACTGAAATAATTTGAGTAAGAGATATGTTTTTGGTAAAATGAATGTTTTTGTAAAAACCTATAATTTTAGAAAAAACCAGGTTAAGTTTAAGTGTGAATGAGATGACTACTTTTGAAAGCCCGTCGATTTCTAATAAAAGTTATCCAATTCATATGTTGTTACAGTAGACACAATGTTTTCAGGGTCTAGTAATACCACTCTTATCCTTCCATACGTACGCGCACGATTTTCTACCATATTACACTCATATCAATCAATGGTACCCACTAGCTTGGGTACAAGGGAGGCACCCACTCTCAGTTAAACCTCCTAACCAAAGGTACGATTGTCCACAATCAAAACTGGGCACCAATGAAGCAAGAGTCTGCCCGATGCATTCCCTATCCACCACCGACATCCCAGTCCTTGGCTAAGGGTTGGCCCACTATGATATTATCGTTAGGACTAGCTTAAGAGGGACCAGCCATGCACAATGTTTTGTCCGCCAAACTAATTATTCGGAGATTGCGAAATTGAGTACTCAATTCGTGATACATCACAATAAGTGATTTGCAGTCCATCAATTCTATTCATCGCACAAAATGTTTTCAAGTAAGCCGTGAACTTGCAAAATAGTTTCAGTATGGGAAAAGTCGCGTGCTTTATTTTTCAGTTTTGTAAGATAAATGCAAGTAAAATATGCTTTTTCAAGAAAATATTTATAAAACGAATATTTGTGAAATATTTTTAGAAAATGAGTTTATGCAGAAAATGATTTTAAGGGGGGACTCGCCTGCAAGTCGATTAATCAATAAAAGATCTACTGTTCGTCGTTTCCTAAAAGTAATTCACAAAAGATATCCTTAGTACTAAAATCATATAAATCACACCCAAGTCATAATCTAAAACTCTTTTTACAGTAGCTCGGCTTTATTGTTTTATGAGTTAAAAATTATTTTGATGAAAATAGATATTTCCGAGACTGAGATCAAATCATTTTAAATTGTAAAATATATGACTTATAGAATAAATATATATGATGCATTGATAACGAAGTTTGAGGCTTTAAAATGATAAGTTTTGAAAATCGGTGGATAGCTTGTGTTTTTTTCTAGGAGATCTCCCAAAATACTCTAGGTTTCTCAAAGAAATTTGTGGCAAAATGATCCTAACACACTAAGTTTAAAACCATGCAAAATTCATTACTCAAATAGGTTCAATTAAACCCAATTTAATGAAAAATGCACAACCCTTGTTCAATTGCCAGATTGATCACATTGCGAAGATGAAATTATATTGTGAGTTTTACTCTAGAAAATAGAATGAAATTTGTACTAAATTCTTTGTGAAATTCGTGGCTTTCCAACCATATATTACATAAAAATTTCACCAAGAAATAAAACTGCTAACACATGTTGACAATAGGTAAAAATTATAGTTTGTCCAAAACAAGCCATAGTGATCATATCTTATATTTTTAAGTGAAACACTCAACCCAAATGCATACAGAAACTCTATTAATCATCATATAAAAGCTTATAATCATAAATACATAGCATTCATGCAAAATCCGTTCAAAGCTCACATGCAAAATCTATAAACTAAAGTACAAACACTACACGACACACACAATATCACATGATTCAAGCTTAATCAATTCAGACTTAACCTCCTTCTTACCCGAATGAGATGCAGCAAAGGAATGGCTAAAAGTGGTTGGTTTCAGGATGTATTACAAAGGGAGATGATTGTATAAAAGAAAGGCTAAAAGTTTGGCTTAAAATAGCAGTTGTTGACTGTTTGAGAATGAGGAATAAAGCTGAGTTTTGGCATATAACAGGTAGGGTATTTGATCAGTTTTTAGTGTGGATTTGAGGTAGGATTAAGAGTCTATGCATAGGAGTGTTTGGACAGAACTTTTAAGGAAAAAGGACGGTGAGAGTCGGGCAGGATTTACAGGGGAAAAATGTGGATATCTTGCAATGCTTTGAAGAATTACCATGTGCAAAGGACACCTCAAAGGGACAGCTGTCCTTCTCGTAGTTCTTTTACCCTCTAAACCCGCCTAATCACCTTGCTTAGGTATCAAATTTCAAGCTGAAACTACATCTTAATCGAACAGAATATCACTAGAATGGCAGCTGGAAAATTCATGCTAGAACTCTCCAAAAATCAGACAGCACACTGATACACACTTTTTATATATTCAAGCTATGCTTTGGGGTTTTTTTTGGAGGGCTAGGATTAAACCAAAACTAGAGATCAAACGTCTATGATTTGGAGAAGAAAACTGAGCGAGATAATGGCAGCTTTGGCTGCTTATTTCAAGCAAAAAAAGAAAAGAAGAATTTTCTGTTTCTGCTATGTCGAGTGACACCTCAAATGGACAGTTGTCCGACTCTCCAATCTTCTACATATAAAGTTTGACAAATAACCTAGCTAGCCGTCCACTTTCTAGCTGAAATCTTCATGCAATTCAGTCAGCACACACCATCACGACCAGCTGTTCAATTCTCGCTAAAGATCTCCCAAAACCGAATAGCTTGCCTAATTGGCAGCTGGAATTTGCATGCTAAGACTAAAGAAAAATCGGATACCTATTCATGCAAGTTCATGCAAATATCATGCCAAATACACAACATGCAATGGTGGGTGGTCAAGGGTTAGAAATGAATCAAGAATTGAGGATCAAATGATTGTAATTTGAAGAGAAAAAATCGGCCAGGATGAAGAGGAAGAGATACGGTAGCACTCTGGGGTTATTAGAAAGATTTTAAGCTAAACTCTGGAATGAAATGTAAACTAGTAAAGTAATAATTTATTTTAGGCAGAAAATAATATAGTTTTTAAGAAAATAATATAGAGTTTTTAAAATAAAGTTAAGGAAAAGTCGGTTTTGGAAAATAGGGTTTTCAAAAATAAATTTAAGAAAAATCAGCTTAGAAAATAGTATTTTCAAAACTAGAATGTAAGGAAATCAAATTTTTGTAAATAGAGTAAGGTTTTAATACATAATCAAAGCTAAAAATTTTTAAAAAGAGTTTTTGAAATTCGATTAAGTCAAGATTATGTTTCGCGTTCATCTTAATCGTAATAATTCTATCAAATTATAAGTCTAATCATATCCTATTCTTAGATATTCTAATTCTTACACTAAATCTACTTGTGATATCGTAAATTATGTTTGTTTCTATTTTCTAGAAATATCCAAGTTGCTACACTTTAAACTTCCTCTACATCAAATGTTTAATGTCACTTTTACGGTTAGATATTTAAAAACTAGGTCATTGACTTACAGTTCTTTTATCAAATCAAACAAAACATAGAAATTTTGCACTGAAATATTTTGAAATATGAAATCAAGAAAAAAGCCATATATATATATATACTTCTAACATTGAGAATTTCTACAATTCTTTGGGGGCCTGTGCCTTAATTCTACAGAACGTGGCTACCAATGCTCATATTGGCCAACGATGATGTAGGTAGAGAGTAATGGGGTTACAAGCAAAAAGTCCAAGAAAGACAAATTTGAAATCCCCAAGAAATTACCTAAATCAACCAGAGGATTTGAAAAAAAATCTCGAATTTGATTGATAATAATTGATTAAATGAAAAGTACTAGTAAAAAGGTCCGTTAAATAGAGAAAACACCAATCCTAATCCTATAGTGATCAATCTAATGTCTAACTAATAAATAAATACCGAAAAGCTTAGGAAGTAGTAAAAGTTTCAAAGTCTAATTTGAGGCCCTAAATAATTTCGGATGCCCAAAGACCTTCTTACATCATAARATAGCAATAAGTCTTGTTTGTCTCGCCGTTTCCTTTCAAAAATMGTACCATAATCAAGATTCTGACACCGTTTGTCAGATTACTTCCGTCTTCTCGTTCTCCAAAGAACTTGACCCTGAGTTCTCATTAGGATAAAATCCTTCATCTCCATGGAACTCAAGTATATTGAGAACATTGAAGGTGTTAGGATTTCATGACATCTGCAGCAAATATCACCATTAGGTCTTGTATATGGATTACTTATTCTCGGAGGAGGAGCCCTTTTCTGAATGCCACCAGAACTGCTGTCCGCCACCCTAGAAGGAGTTAGACCACATCTCCTACCACCTAAAGAAGTAGGATTATGAAAGCTGGGAGCTATTGCATTCTCTAGGGTGTTCTTCCCCTTGTCTGTATTGGACTTCCATATAGGCATAGAAGTCCCTATTTGTGGGGATTCATATAAGATTAATTTTGTAACGTAACTCAATATATAACTCTAGTTATTAATAAAATACTAAGCCGGACTGTTTTAGTTAGTAGACACCAAACCCTATTTTCCTAGCCAAATTAAACCCTATTCGTTACTCAGAATTAAGCATAACTACTATGGATAGTTAGCCTTCTATATTAGGTTCCTTTCCATATAATCTTTGTAAGGAAACTAGAACCAGAACTTGATCTATGACCATTTTTCTACACATTGTCTATGTTGGGTAGAAAGCATCATAAACATTTTTACTTTTACTGATATGGCAAGATAGCTTAGCTTGATCAATGAGTCAACTAAGGATACATTTCCTACATGTTTTATGGTATCCCAATCCAAATTTTTAGCTGAATAGATAGGAAATTCATGAGCCTTGGTTAGTCCCTCAGTTTTATTAAAACCTCTCAAATGCATGTAATTTTGATATTCTAGTTATGCATTTTCAAACTTACTCAGCTATTTTCATAAGAATCCTTTCATCTTGTTAATTCACAAATACGTGTGATTTTGTTACTCTAGTGAAGGTTTTCAAACGTTCTTAATCATTTTAATGTGAATTCTTGAAAATTCTTGTGAATGCATTTTTGCATGGAATTATTTTCTATTGTGATTTCTGAATTTTATTATGATTTTGAATATCTACTTTCAAATATGCATTGTTTAATTTAAAGTATTAATTTGATAAGCCATTGCAAATTCCAAAAGGTTTATTGATTTAACATTGCAACTTAGATTCAATTGTGAAATTGTGATTGTGGAATTGGTGGAAGTTTGAAAGATAAGTACTCTATCCATTGTCTCGAGAAATTAGCAAAACGAGTAGTGTCCTTGTGCTTGGTTGGTTACCAGCTCGAAGACCTCCTGAATCATCGGGCTTCAATCCTCAAGATAGCCATATAGCCTAGTCTGTGATGATATATTGTCGTAAAATCGGGAATGCTTTAGGCAAATGGTTGTGCCCCATATGCCCACCATGAATTTTGTTGGAAGCTCATGCCATTTATTAGGAGGTTTGGCCCTGGCCAATCAATCTGTGTATCCTACTAGTGGGTACTTTTGTTTGTCATCATGAGCGGCTGAAATTCGCTTATGTATATGTGGTAGTAAGGCTGGTAACTTGACCCCACCAAATCAAACAGGTGGTAATTGTGTAACATTCTACCTTGAGTGCTATCCACTTTGAGAAATAGTTTGTTTTTACCACCAAGAAAACCTTTGTTATTTTCTTGAATTTTTTCGAGCTTACATGTTACTTGTTTATTTTCTAGTCTGTTTATATTATGCTTTGAGCTTTAACTATTTTAATACACTTTATCGAGATCTCGCGTCTCGATTATTCGTTAAAATAAATTATGCACACATGAATATATTGTAACTTACATGTTGCACACACCTCYTGACTCGCTGAGCCTAGCTAAATGTTTTTCTCACATGTTTTAGTGACAATTACAAACTACTAGAGCTATGAGGTGATACTGAGCTTAGGAGCATATCGTAGGAAATATCTTGTGAAGCTCATAAATTTGTAATTAGTTATACTATTTCTAAAGTTTGATTTGCATGTTGTAATTTTAATGTTATGGATTGTAAATTATTCGGTATTTATTGTTTAATATTTTATGACTYTGTAATTATTTTAGAATTTATATCATATTTATAGGTTATGGATGCTATGGTTATTTGACCAATCGACTGTCAGGAGATAGGCGATGCTCGTACAGCTCTAATGGAACCTAGGAGAGGATGGGTCATCACAACTTTCACGATGTTCATGGCAGCATAATCTATGCGGTCATTTAAGTAATAAGGCCATCCTGATTCGTTCTTGTAACTAAATCTACAGCACCATTGCTTTGATTGCTCATTGTAATAAATAGTGAATAAAAGAAATAGGGAAGTCGTACTCTGATARGACCTGACACAATCGGAAACTAATGGGGTTTACAAGCTATAAATGCAAGAAAGACAAATTTGGTGTCGACCAGAAATAATTGGAATATATCTGAGAAGTTGAAAGAAAATCTCGAATTTGATTGATAATGACTGATTGAATCAAAACAACAATAAAAGGGTCATTTTAAATTGGAAAAATGCTAATCCTGATCCTAAAATGACTAATCCCAAAGCCTAATTAAGAAAATTAGGAAATCACCAAAAAGCTTAAAAAGCGATAGAAGCTTCAAAGCATGATGTAATCCCAGCCTCTAAGGCTAATTGGCCAGCAACATGTAATGCATCCCAAATATTTTTTATTCTAAAAAAAAGAATGATCAATATGCCTACATTGTTTAGCAGGGTTTTTGGCCTGTTTAGGAGGACCGAGGTCGCAGTACAAAAATGTGACGTAATGTTTTCATATGTCACAAATTATATATTTTTACCTATTCATTTATGGAAACCCATACACTAGCAGGTCGTCTTGTAAAACTTGATGATATCATTTCTCTCTTTATCGGCTAGACGAATCGATAAAGTAAGACGAAAAGATCGACATGTTGCAAAAATTAAAATGAAACAAGAGCCTGATGTGAACCAACTCGCATTAACCAGCTTGTTTTCTATTGTGTGACATATAGAATAAAATATTCATAGGGAATTTGGAGTTACAGAAAAAAGAATTGCCCAAAAAATATTTGAACTAGAAAAAGACATTTTTGCTTAAATGAGTCATAATAGAATTTGTCAAAGTAGATTTTTAGGTCCGATTTGATAACTGAATTCGAACTTAAGACTAAACAAATTGAAAGCATAAGAACGTAGATTTTAAAATTTCATGTAAAGTTAAGTATTGAATATGTTTATCACATTAATTTCGTGATTTATGATAGTTGTTGTGCAAGAAATATCAAAGAAACTCACACATTTCCAATTTATGTAGGATTACTGGTTAGGGCTAAAGACTAGCATACAATGCATGAAAATGAGGGATATAAACACATCAAAGAACTCCAAAAATTTTTAAAAATTGGTAGAAATATTCTAGACATAACAAGGAACCTTTCTTATGTAAGACTCAAGACCAATTTGGAGAGGAAAATGTTCAAATTGATCTTGGAAATCTGTGCTTCATTACGTGGGCCAAAATCTATTCTACTTGATTTATTATCAAAGTCCAAAGATACTTTTAACTTTTTGAGGCCTAACTTTTTGAGGCCATCTTCTTCTCCATTCTTTTCCTTTTCTCCATTTCGATCATTTTTCGGCTACAATAAGAAAAGCCCATCATAACAAATATTTCCCTAATCCAGACCATATCTCCACCATTCCCATTTTAGTACACTTCCATGGCTCGCCTCTGTTAAAATTTGAAGAGAATCCAGAGGTTGGATAGGGAGAACAAGCTCCATGATGTTGTTGAAGTTTTCATTGTTCTTCACCACTTTGAAGCAACCACTTCTTGAGAATTTCCTAGCCTTAATCTTTTTATTCTTCATGTACTTATTCATTTCAATTATATTGAGTATTGCTACTATGTATGGGTAGTCACTTTATTTGGGGCTAAGACTATGTCTTAGCCAACGATGGAATTCCAACTTCTAATTTCAAATGTTGAATGTCAGTTTGTAATTCAAGCATGCCATAATCATTTTGTATCATAATTTCTCTTATATGGACTTAGATAATTTGTATTTGAGAAGTGATTTCATGAATTATGTGTTAGGGTTTAGCTACCCTTAATATGTTTAAGCATGTGTGGTTATGGTGTAAATTTGCAAGGGATTGCGAAAGAAGGTTTTCAATACTTTGATTCACTCATAGATTGAATGTATTGCACCTATCTCCATAAGTTTGATATTGTAGCCAATTTAAGCATGTATTGTGGGTAGGTAACTTAGCACTTGAGAGAGTCTAGGTTGTATAATCAAAGAGCATGTGCCTTAGTGAAATCAAGAGGGAAACTATGAGGAGAATTGTTTTGAAGAGCTTAGTGATTTGACATTAAATTTCGTTGGTTGTTATATTGTTGTTTTGGTATCCTTGGTACTCCAAATATCTATTCCCATTTGATAAATTATCTAGTTCACTTTGCATTGTTTACATAATGCAGTGATTTCTAGCTTTGAAAATTCCCAAAAACCAATTCGAAAACTTACTTGTGCTCATTGTCACCATGAGGCCAAGAAGCTTAGTGACATGTAAATGGTAGCTTGTACATAAGTTTAGCTTCTTTGTTTGTGTTACCTAAACTTGAGAAGTGAGTTAATCATCATTGTGGGTTTGATAGTCTACTCTATCCCTTTCACTATAACTTGGACTCCTTATACTTGAGTTAAACACTCTATAAGTCGAACAAGTTTTTGGATTGGGCAATTGTAGAACATGTTGATGAAATAAGGGCTTTTACCTAAGACAAGAAGAAGGCTAGAGTTGTTCATTCATGGACAAGACTCAAGAAAAAGCTCAATGAATAGTTCAACAATTGGCTAATACATCTTAACTTTAGGATGATAAATGTGATGGAATAAGCTATGTCAATGTTAATATGAGTTTGAGATAGGCTGCTCAAGGAAAATGATGTGGTATGCATGAGTTAAGGGCTGAACCATCAATGTCCAGCATAAATTGAAAGGATGGAAGACAATGTGAAAAGATAGATTTAATGCTTGAAGCCTTGCAAGGTTGCATGCTCATGGGCAAGTTTCGGATTTGTCATCATCACCTAGTCAACATGGGTATTTGAAAAGTATCAACATGTGCTTGACATGTGAAGATGTTTCCCATGAGAGTGGTATTGTCCCCAAGGTTCTCAATATCCAAAATTGGTAGAGTAATATTAATTCATGACATGGAACAAGAACCAACAAAGAAATGATCCTTATTCCCACACATATAATCTGGGATGGGGAAATCATCCTCACTACAGTTGGGGTGGTAATGCTCAAGGGAGTTCATCTCAAGCTCAATAATCATATCAAGAGTACAATAAGCCTCAAGGGAACTACATTGCACAAGGAGGTAATTCAGATCCAAACCATGGTAACTAGGGTTTTGGGGAATCTCAAGGGTAACAATGTTCAAAGACCACCATATATGGCTCTTCCACCTCTACAAGCCCCTATTGAAGCCATTGATTTTAAAAAGCCTAGTATTGAGGATCTTTTGACTAGTTCCATGATGGATAGCAAGCAAGATTCAAAGATCAATATCCTAGCTCAAAGTTTGCAAAAGCTTGAGGTTAAATTAGTTAAATAGCTAATGAGATGAAGAATCAAAGGCAAGGACTTCCTTCTATGGTAGTGAAAAATCCAAAGCATGAATAAACAACCATTACATTGAGAGTGGCACCAAATATGACATTGAGGCCAAGATTGCCAAGTCATCTATTGAGCATTTGCATTCACTAAGCCACTTAAAAGAGCCACCGAGGCTTGAAAAAAGAATTGTGAATGAGCATATGATTAGTGACGCACCAATTTAAGTTCAAAATCATGGTGAATGAAGCACTAGCCATGACCATGAATTTCAAGAGGCTTTGAAGGACTACATCAATGCTAAAGCCGATAAGTGCCCTATTTCACCTTGTCATGTAGATTCATTAGGAACATTTAGAAGAGGCCTTACAATCAACCCTTCTAACCATGAAGAGGAAACTAGAAAGCTCCCATTCCCTCAACTTGTGAGGAAACAAAATGGAAAGGCCAAACAAGATAAGCTTACCAAGGAGTGCATGGAGGTACTTAGTAAAGGTGAGCTTAACATTCCATTTCTTAGTGCTAACTCTTCTATTCAATCATATGTCAACATCGTAAAGGAAATTTGCATCAATAAGAAGAAATTCATGGCCAATGAGAAGGTTTGTTTAAGTGAGCAAGTTAGGACTATACTACCGAGGAAGCTTCTTCCAAAATTGAAGGATCGGGGATCTTTTACTGTACCTTGTAGAATTAGGGAGAGAACTTCTGAGAGAACTTTATTTGAGTGCTTGCATCAACTTAATGCCTTTTAGTTGTATGAGACACTTGCTTTGGGAGATATTGAACCGATTACCATATCACTCAATTGGCTTACCATAGTATTGTAAATCCAAGACGGCTTGTGGAAGATTTGCTTGTTATTGTTGATGAATTGATCTTGTCAATGGTCTTTGTTGTTCTAGATATGATAAGGATCCAGATACCTTAAATGAGCTCCCCGTTATACTTGGTAGAGCATTCATGGCCACGATAGAGACAAATGTTAATGTTAAAAAATGATTGCTCGCTATGGCCGCTCATGACACAACCATTGGCTTTAGGATTTTGGACACTATAAGGAAACCATCTAGTTCTTTTGATTTTTTCCATTTAGAAGTGATAGATAACATTGATACAATGGTGAAACACACTTTCTTGGAGACMTTTTCAAGGAATCCATTGGGAGCTTGCATTGAGAATGAAAGACTTGAGTTCTTGGAAGAAGAAAAGTAGCAGTCGTTAATTCACTTGAGGAAAGTAAGTCTTTCACTTCAATTTCTGGACTTGAGCTCCTCTTTCTATCTCTTCTCATTTATTTCTTTCTATATTGCATGCTCCTACACTTTAGTTAAAAATCTTTACCTTCACACTTGAAATATGCTTGTATTGGTAATACACACACTTTGCTTSTAATTATTTCTTCTCTTTGAGTGATGTGTAAGAGAAAAAGTTACTTAAGTGTTGAAGGACAAAAACAAAAGCTATTAGGTTGTCAATTTCCAATATCAACGGTATAAGCCCTAATGTTTGTATGCATAAAATTCTTATTGAGGAAGATGTGAAGCCATTGACAAAGGCACAAAGAAGGATCAATCCACCTACGTAAGAGGTTTTCAAAGAGATCATGAAGCTTCTTCATAATGGAATCACATATCTTATCCCTGATTCAAAATGGATGTCTCCAATTCAAGGTGTCCCTAATAAGAGTAGAGTAACCGTGATGCCTAATAGTAATAGAGTTATGGTTCCCTAATAAGTGCAAAATGGATGGCTAGTTTGCATTGATTAAAGAATGTTGAACAAGGCTACAAGGAAAGACCATTTTCGTCTTCCATTTATTGACCAAATGGTAGAGAGGATGGTGGGGCATGAATTATATTGTTTCTTTGATGGTTATAGTGGCTGCAATCAAATTCATCCCTCTCCAAACGATCAAGAGAAGACCACTTTCACTCATTAATATGATACCTATGCTGATAAAAGGATGCAATTTGTCCTATGCAATGCACCTGCCACTTTCCAAAGGCATATGATGTGCATCTTTAGTGACATGGTGGAAAGTACATTGAGGTATACATAGTGAGTTTATTGTTTTTGYCTCTTCATTTGATAATTGTTTGCATCATTTGTCACCTGTTTTTGAGAGATGCTATGAGTTTAACTCGGTTTTGAATTGGAAAAAATGCCACGCTATGGTGAAGGAAGGCATAGTTTTGGCACAATTATATCTTCAAGAGGCAAAGAGGTTGATCAAGCTAAAGTAGAGGTTGATCAAGCTAAAGTGGATGTTGCTACTAAATTCCCTCCTCCAACAAATGCCAACGGAATTGTATCATTCTTGGGGCACGCTGGGTTCCATATAAGGTTTATAAATGGTTTCTCTCAAATTTGCTAAACCTCTTTGTGATTTGTTGTGCAAAAAAGCTTCCTTTCATTTTGATGATGTATGCTTGAAGACCTTTGAGAAGATTAAGGCTTTGTTAATGAAAGCTCCTATTATGCTGAGCCTGAATTGGAGTTTGCCATTTAAGTTGATGTGTGATGTAAGTGACTTTGCCATGGGAGCCATTCTTCGTCAAAGGAAGGAGAAAATGATTCCTACCATTTACTATGCTAGTAGAGTCCTTAATAAAGCTCAAGTGAGTTACACCACAATTGAGAAGGAACTTTTAGCAATCATCTTTGCCTTAGAAAAGTTTAGGAGATATTTGTTGGGCTCCGATGTCATTGTTCACACGGATCATAGTGCATTAAGGTATCTTTTAGCCAAACTTGATTCCAAGCCTACGGTTATTAGGTGGATACTTCTACTCAAGAGTTTGATATGGAAACTGTGGACAAGCTGGGCAAGTTGAATGGGGTAGTTTACCATCTCTTATGAATTTCTCATGTTCATAGTTTTCATGTTCCCTTAAAGGACAACTTTATGGATGAGTCCCTCTTAATGATGACATCTAGTTAATTTTCTAGTTTGCAAATTTAGGGAACTACTTAGCATGTGAAAGAAAATGGTTTCAATGCAAAGAAGAGGTTGAAAAGGGAGGCAAGATACTAATGTGTGGGATGACCTATATTTAGTCAAATTTTGCAAGGATGGCCTAGTAAGACGCTGTGTTGSTCAAAATGAAGTGCCTAGCGTACTTGCACATTGTCACTCTCTATCCTGTGATGGACACTTTGGTGGGAAGAAAATGGCTCAACTACTTACTTGTGGTTTTCGGTGACCTTATTTATTTAAAGATGTTTGTGAGTCTACTAAATTATGTGACAAATGCCAAAGGAGTGAAAACATTACATCAAGGAATCAAATGCAACGAGCATCTATTCTTGAGGTTGAGATATTTTATTATTGGGGGATAGACTTCACGGGTCCATTTCCTAACTCGTACGAGAACCTCTACCTCTTGGTTGAAGTCGATTATATCTCAAAATGGACGGAGACCGTAGCTTGTAAGATAAATGATTAGAAGGTGGTTCTTAAGTTTCTTAAAGTGAATATTTTCGAAAGATTTAGAGTGCAACAAGTTCTTGTTAGTGATTCTCACTATATCAGCAAACAACTTAAAGCTCTTTTGAGGAACTACGATGTCAAGTACAAAGTAGCAACTCCTTACCATCTGCAAACTAGTGGGTAAGTTAAGATCTCTAACCAAGAAATCCAGAGCATTCTTCAAAAGGTTGTAAGCACCAGTAGAAAGGACTAGAGTTTGAAGCTTGGAGAGGCTTTGTAGGCATGTAGGARGACTTATGAGACTCCAATTGGTATGTCTCCTTATAGACTTGTATTTGGTAAAGATTTTCATCTCCCTTTTGAGCTTGAACACAAGGCCAATTGGGCAATCAAGGAGCTAAATTTTGATAGAAGATTAGACTTGAATGAGCTTGATGAGATAAGGTTGGAGGCATATGAAAATGAAAAATTGTTCAAGGAAACGACCAAAGCTTATCATGACAAGACGTTGGTGAGAAAAGAGTTTCATCCCAGCCAATTGGTTTTGCTTTACAACTCTCAGTTTAAGTTATTTCCACGCAAGCTAAGGTCAAGATGGAGTGGCCCTTTCATTATTAAGGAAGTTTATGCTCACAGTGCTCTATTTGTTGATGAATTAAATTGATGGGAGTGAGTTTAAATTGAATGACCACCGATACAAGCCATGTGAGARGTTGGATATTAATAAGGAGGTCCAACTCTTGGTGGATGCTCCTAATCCTCTTTGACAGATGAAGAAGAATAATGGAACGGTTAGGAGTTCTTGAAGTAAAGCCCTACTTGGAGGTACCATGCTTTTGGAGTATGGAGATGTACATGGTGTCTAACAGTGAGGGAAAGGTTATTTGGAGTAAGGGAGTACGAGATTATTGCAAGATATGTTTGAGATTAAGTTCAAAAAATGCAACATTTTCTGCATTATGAGCTGTTCAGGCACCGCGGCGCCACTTATTGGCACAGCAACATAGTTCGTTTTATGTTTACGGCATTCAAACATTGAGGATAATGCTTAGTTTAAGTTTGGGGGAAAGGTTTAATATCCTAGGTTGTAGATTCTAGTTTGAATTTTTAGCTAAAGTTTTGAAATATTAGTGTTTGTTTTGCTTTATTACTTATTTATGGTGAACATTTTTAATCGCTAGTGTTCTTATGCAATGATGAAAGTGAATAAAAAGACATCATTATTGTGCAAATGTGAGAACTTAAGAAAGGATGACTACGAATACTTAGGAAGTATTTGTTATGTCAACGTGGTGAGAAATTGAGATTGAACTTGTATTATGTGTGCATTTTGAATTTCTATGATGCATTGAGATTTAACAAAATAATTTGATGACCTTATGGGTGAATTATGCCATGTTGTGAGCTTTTGAGCCTTATTGAATTGTATTTATAGTTTCATAGCAGTTTTTCTTTCATGTGTGACATAATTCTTTGATCTAGAACTTGCCATTAATCTTTCAAGGCACCTTGTCTATGCATGAAATGCTATTGAGAAGATATAGGTACATTACTATTACCACCATGGCCAAATGAGTTAATATCCTGACATTGAATATCCATTAGTTAGCCACCCTAAACACTTAGCTTTTTCTTGTCATGATCCTAAATACCTGCCCTTACATGTGTAAATGAATCATCTTAGTCTCAAAGTGAACATTATATTGATAATACTTTGCTTAATCCAAGTTCAGGTGAGTATGTAAAAAGCAAGTGTAGAATGAAACAAAAGAAAAATGGTGTGATCCTTGTAAAATAAAAAATTAAAAAAAAGAAGAAAGAGCTTCAAAAGAAAAGAAAATATAAAAGTAAAAAGATACATATATGTTAAAAAAAAGGGTTTGATTTTAGTTTCAAATAAAAGAGCTTTAGTTTTAAGTTTGAGTGAATTGGATTCGTGAAGACTATTGGAGACAATTGGTTCTTGAATGTTTGATTTGAATCACATAAGGCTACGAATTTGATACCCTTTACCCTTTTGCATACCTTTAACATCACTTACCTAGCCTAAGCCAACCAAATAAAGACCTTTTGATTAATAATTTTGTGTATTGATGTGTAGAGATGAGATGAAGTAGCAAGCTTATGGAAATATGTCCATATGATTTAGTTTGAGTGCTTATAACACTAGCATAAACTCTTGTGTGATACTAGAGTGAAATCTCTTGACTTTAGCTAGTAAGGTCTCAAGCATACTTGCTCATTCTCAATGCATTCTGTAAACTACTCCTATACACTGTTTTGATTGAAAATTCGCTATTGATGTGAGAAATAAATCCAAAGGAAAGTAGATCACATCTAATGGGCTTAACACTTCTTGCACATATGTGATTCACTTAACTTTGGAAAAAAAAAAAGGAAAAAGATGGAAGTTTTGTATTGCGTTGTTAATCATGCCTACTTATTTGATTTTTTCCTTCTTCTAATATGTGTTTTAAGGCATTTTTTTTATATGTTATTGATTATCGTAACTTCTTTGTGAGTTAAATATATTAGATGATATTGCACATTTTCGTTAATTTGCTTGAAGACAAGCAAATAATAAGTTTGGGGGAAATTGTTGAGTCAAATATTGAATATGTTTTATCACCTTAATTCTGTGATTTATTATAGTTGTTGTGCAAGATATGTCAAAGAAACTCCCACATTTCCAATTTATGTAGGAATTATTTATTAGGGCCAAGCATACAAATGCATGCAAACGAGGGACATAAGTACATCAAATAAACTCCAAAAGTTCTAAAAATAGGAAGAAATATTCTAGACATGACAATGAACATTACTTATGAAGGATTCAAGAGCCAATTCGGAGAGAAAAATGTTCAAAATGATCTTTAAGAGACATCTGCTTCATTATGTGGGTCAAAATATATGCTAGTTGACTTACTATCAAAGCCCAATGATATTTTAACTTTTGGAAGCACATCTTTTAGGTTCAAATCAGCCCTAAATCATTCCCTATCTGATTTAAATAAAATTTATTCACTTTTTGGCAATCTTCTTCTCCATTTATTTCCTCTTTTCCATTCCCGTCACTTTCTAATGCAGTAAGAAAATTCCACCGTAACTCATCATTTACCATTCAAAACCACATCTCCACCATTCACGTGTTATCAGACTACCATGGGTCACCTTTGTTTAAATTTGAAGAGAATCCAACGGTTGGATAGGGAGAACAAGCTCCACAAATTTGCTGCAGTTTCATTGTTCTTCACCACTTTGAAGCAACCACTTCTTGAGCATTTCCTACCCGTAATCTTGTTATTCATGATGTACTTATTCATTTGAATTCTATTGGGTATTGTTAATATGTCTGAGTAGTACTTTATTTGGGCTAAGGCTATGTCTTAGTCAACGATGTAATTCGAACTTCTAATTTAAAGTATTGAATTTCAATTTGTAATTCAAGCATGCCATAATTATTTTATATTGTCATTTCTCTTATATGGACTTAGCTGATTTTTATTTGAGAAGTGATTTCATAAATAATGCGTTAGTGTTTAGCTAGCCTTAATATGTCTAAGCATGTATGGTTATGGTGCAACTTTGCAAGTTCTATTCGAGAGAAAGTTTTCTATAGTTTGATTTACTCATTGCTTGAGTGTATTGCACCTATCTCCATTGTAGCCAATTTAAGCATGTATTGTGGGTAGCAACTTAGCACTTGAGAGAGTCTAGGTTGTATAATCAAGAGCATGTGCCTTAGTGAAAGCGAGAGGGCAACCAAGAGGAGAATCGGTTTGAAGAGCTCAATGATTTGACATTGAATTTGGTTGGTTAATATATTGTTGGTTTTATATCCTTGGTACTCCAAATATCTATTCTTATTTGATAAAATCTAGTTTACTTTGCATTGTTTATATGTAGTAGCGATTTCTAGTTTTGGAAATTCCCAAAAACCAATTTGAAAACTTACTTATGCTTATAGTCACCATGAGGCAGAGAGGCTTAGTGACATGTAAATGGGTAGCTTGTGCATAAGTTTAGCTTCTTCTTTATGTTACATGAATCAGGGAAGTGAGTTAATCAATTCTTGTGGGTTCTACTCTCTACTCTATCCCTTTCACTGTAACTTGGACTCCCTATACTTGAGTTAAACAGTCTCTGAGCTGAACATGTCATAGTACGTTAACTGCTTCTCCATTCCTTCTATAAAGTTTAAGTGATGCTTTGCTAACTTTATATTAAGACATTATGGATTACATTATCAAAATCAGTATTCAAAATTAGATGTGTGAAGTAAACTTAAAGTGAAATTGTAATATTTACAAATTCAGCTACTTTTAGACATCAAGCTTCAGTTGTCAAAATTCAAACTTTAGTTTTTAGACTTCAATTTTATCAAATGGAGCCTAAGAGTAATCTTCTTTTTACCTTTGCTATTTTAAGGCTTAATCTATGAAATGATGCATTTGAATGGATATATCTCAGTGTTCTTAGATTCAAAAGAACTGAAGCATGTAATGACTTAGTATAGTGAAGCAAATCTCATTTATGTTCTTGCTATGCTAATTAAGCCCTAGAAATAGTGAGTAGGTTTGTTTGGTTTTCATGTTGTGGAAATAATTATCTGTGTTCTTTTTGTTAAGGAAGTTGCTGGATATTATGTTCTGATAGTATGATTTAGATATGGTAAGAGATTAAAAATTGATGTTCTATGTATGTATGGTCATTGATGTGGGTGAAAACCTATTCATTTTACTAGTAATTATGTATACATTTTCTCCTTTTTTAATATGATGAAGTCCTACTTTGTATCATTTTACCTTCAACATTACTTAAATTCAATCAAGTGACTTTATCTACGGAATGTTATGAAATTATAGAATTCATGTGCTATTACTAAGCTAAAATGTCCTATTTTGTAGGAAAAAGGAGTCTATAATTAAAATAGAAGGTTGCTTGATGTAGAATTAAAGTTTTGATCAATCATGCCATAAAGGCATGCTCTCAGGTTTCTTTGTGCATGTATTTTGTAGATTGAAGAGAAAAGCTTGATCAAAATGAGTATAAAATGGGACAAAAATTTGTCCATTTATAGCTGGTTCAAAATGGGAGACAGATATACTGTTAGCTACCTATATATGCACATTTCACAAGGGAAAGAGTCAAAAAGGGTCATATTACTCAGCAATTGTTGCCTTTTAAAAAGATCAACCTCCAGACTTATTCACAGATAGTTTATGTTCCCCCAAGAACAGGTCTTTTTGTTACCACATGATGTTCAGTACCCACCATCAAGCTGAGGAGATGTATTCTAGTAGTTAGCCAGTATCAATTTAGTGTTTATCAGCTGTTAAATACTATAGGTGACAACTTATTATTTMTTCTCTTAGTCATAGTATGAGAACCATATTGTATAAATACTAGAAATTAACTCTCTCTTCTACATTCACTATGTCCAAGAAATACAACAAAGCTTACTCTATCTATCCTTCTTCTCTCTCACTTTTGTAGGGTTTATGGAATCACCCATGAAAATGAAGATAAGAATAAGGTTTTTTCACGTAAGGGGAATTACAATGAAAAGGAGCCCAAAATATTTCCAATGGAGAAGTCAATAAGCACTTCACAAGCAACACGCTCTAAATTGAGTGATAAATAGATTCTCCCAATTGAGAAGAACAAGACATAAATGCAAGAAGTTCATTATGCAGATGTTGGGGAAGAAACATAAATATTTAGTTCATGGATGGTGGGCAATTAATCAGATCCTAATGACGATTTTGCACGTATTGCATGTGCATCTTGCCAATCGACTTGAAAAACCAAGCAAATTTACTTAGGTTACGGGTGTGGTTCCAGCTATATTGGATTAAAGAAGGTCAATAGACCATGTGCAATTTACTTCTATATATGGAAACCATGAGCAAAGGTGAATTCTAACTACTTTAAAAATACAATTGACATCAAGTCTTTTATATGAAAAATTTGTGCTTGTACTAAATTATTGAAGAAGAATGTGAAACAATTCAGGGTGATTCTGTAACAACTCTTGAGTAGCTTTTATGATCATATCTAAGCCAACTTCTTCATGACAATGATGAGAGGATGATTGAGTAGCCATGTGCACCTTGCCTTCGAGGAAAATGGAAAGATTATTCTGTGGAATATGGGCAGAAAACTCCAAATAATGCTTTTCGTGCTTCTCTTTGTTAATTTATTTTCAGCATCATCAAAGGATGTAAAAAGGATGTTCTCCACTGTAGTAGTTGGGTTCAGTTGGTAATTTGCTCCAGCATCATACTCTGCTTTTGGGTTGCCTTAAAATTCCTTCCAACATTCCAGGAAGATAATTATGATAATTTCATAAGTAGATATGTCTACAAAACCATTTTGATTTAGGGTAAAGTTTATGAAAAAAAATATATGTCTATATGTACACACATATATACACACACACAAAATTTACAGCTTACACAAACATCTCCTGGTCTTCTGCTCTCCATTCTGCATACAAAAGATCATAACTCATATGAATGTGATGTTTTACCTTAGCAAGGGATCGTAATTTTCTACTAGAGGTTGAGTGTTGATGAGTCTGCAACATAAGATCGTACAATAAGTGCTCACACTTCTAAGTTGTAAGAGTTGATAAGAGGAACACTCAAAGAAAAATAAATGACCTAATTTAGTATCGGGCACAGAAAGCTAAACGTATCAAAATTTTGCCAATGGATATATATTCTATTATTTGGAAAATATTTTAGAACAATAGTAATTATATTGATCACTCAATATCAATTGAATAGAATTAACCAATAAAACATCAATTATATATGTTCATTCATTCCATTAGGATCCTTGTCCATCGTTTTGTAACATCTATTGGGCGAGATTAATCAACCAGAACAAAAAGACAATTTTTTATTTAGTTTATTTGAAATGTTTAGAGAAAAACTTTAAAATATATAAATAAAAAATCATATGGTTAATTATCTCATCGAATGCTAAAGCATAGGTCCTGATGGGTTCTTCCTCGGCCGTATAAATTTAAAGTCAAGATATGACACGTTGACAAATTTGTATACTCTTTGTCCTACTTGTTGCTGCTGCAATATATGGTGTCTTTGATATCATGTAACCAATCCAACCAATATATTATGAAGCTACCACTAAAAATATATTAAACGCATTCAATTGAGGCAAGAATCTAGAATGCAAAAAAGCAGAAATTAGTAGCATTCGGGTGCCTGAACTCAAGAAATGAATCAAATTGAAAAGTAAGTGGTCGATTCCTTACAATATTCTCAGAAGCCGTTCTCGAAGACTTTTAAGAGGTTTTTCAAAATTCTGAAAGCGTGGAACTTGAAGATGAAGATGATTCGAATGTCTAGCTACAGTCGCACAATTAGAGCACATATATAGTGGTGAATTGAGTATAAAATAGGATGAAAATATGGTCATTTCTGGCTTGCTCAAAACGAAAACTGAATCTACTGTTAGCTACTCATGCATCAACTGGACGTGCACTGCAAAAGAATATAAAAATCATATAAGCTCAAAATTAGAAGTAATACTATATTTGTAATTGTATGGATTCATTATTGATGAACRAATATTGGTTTTATACAAACTCAAGTTGGATATGCTCTAACAACAAATCACCTCAAATGTTCTAGGTACTTTTTTTTCCCAAATTTGTTCTAAAATATCCACCTTTGCTCAAAATGTTTTTATTAACTGTAAGTTAAAATTTATCCATCATCCTATGACACTGCTTATGTTTAACAAGAAACATTTTCATATGACTACCTTATTCTTTTTCTTTATTTCTTTTTGATTTTGAGAATAATTCATATTTATCTATATATTTTAACTTAGTAATTGCAAGTAACTCTTCAGTTAAAAAAATTATTTTTATATTTATTTATTTAAATAAAATAAATTGCACATGGGATAGATCAGAATAGGCAAATATAATGCATTGGACATGATTTTTTTTTTTTAAACTTTGTTTTTCATTAAACATTCATCCCATGTGGAGTATACATTTCATATATTGATCGCCATATATCAAAATTTGTTCATTATTAATAATATTGCATTAGATGCTCTAATATTCACTCTTCAAGTTTCCTTACTGCAATGAATTGTAACTAGTTAAGCTTTTTATATACTTATTCACATTGAATGACTGAAAGAAGGGAATGCCACACTTACCAATGCCAAACTTATGATATGTCGCAACCGCTGCACATACTCAAGAGACCATGTAGATCAAGAATAGTGTTGGACAATTGCCATTTAATTGCCTTACTTCCAAGAGCGTTAGACGTGCACTTGTTATCATGGATTCCTCTAAAAGGTTTTTCTTCATGAAACAATTCCTGGTAAACCATAAGAACAACATTGTAGTTCCAGAGCTGACATAACTGTCATACGATCAACGAAATGTTGAGATATGGATGAGAATCTTTTCTATTGTGACTTCGTAAACTCCATCTACTTCAGTTGATACATGGACAAAGTGCAGTGATGCTGTGATTGAAACAGAGCATCAAATGTCTACTAGTTTTGTATCCAATGTTCATAGAGTATATTCCAATATTAGAAGAAAAATGACAAACAAATTGAACATCAAATCAGTTTGCTTTAACAGGGAATTGTACATATGGAATCACTATTATATTGTGGAAAAATGCTGAGCACTTGATATAGTCACATTTTATATTATGTTTATCCTTTACTTAAGTCGTTTCTTGTCGAGTTTCCTATATGATTGACCTTGTTTTACTCTAGTTTTGGTTTGAAATGATTAATTGCAGGGTTTTCATCTTAAATTGAAGAAATCAGTTGTAGAAGACCTTAAAGAAGTCAAACAAAAAATATAGAGTCAAAATGCAATTTTCAAAAGCTGAAAATCATCAAAAATTGACCAAGTATGGAGAAAAGCCAATCATATACTGGTTTAGGCTTGAACCAGTGTCGGGTTCAAGCCTAAAATTCATGCTCTGTTTCCAAAACCAAATTGGCACCAGTTTGGTCTTTTCGGCCAACAACTAGCTCCAGTTTGAGCCTAATCAGGCTCCAATCGAGTCCTTTTTAGGGTTTTTATGTTCTTCTATACATATTGTGTCTTTGATCGATTTTAGATACTTTTGGTGGCTTGAAACACTCTTTTATTCATAGTTTCATAGTAGTTCTAATAAGAGGAACTTGAGGAAGCCATTAGAAAGCTTGAAGACTTATATTCAACCAAGATTGCTTAAGGATTTGCTCATCAAATATGTTCTTTCTTCTCTAGTCTTTGGTTGTAGCATGTTTATTATACGTTTATGGTGGATTTTATGAGTTTCTTAGCCCAAACCCTTTCGGTTGCTTAGGGTTATTTGAGAAGATGATTTCTTTGTAATGGGTTAAACTTTATTGTTCCTTTTTTGTAGATTCCGAATCTAGTTGAGTTTTTTGTTATCATTATGGCTTTCTTAATGATTTTTGTGGATTAGCTACCTACAAATTGATTTCATAATGAATCCGAAAGGACCAAAAGGTGAACTAATTGATTAGGACTTAGGTAATGATGATCCATTAGTATTGAACTGACTAGGGATAGAATGGGTTACTTTTGGGTGGTTTCGATAGTAATTAACAGTAGTTAACGAAATCATGGAATTTGTTAGATTATTAATGCAATTTTGATTATTCTAATTCACATGGAGATATATGGCTTTGTTAATTTGAATTAGGGGTTTTATGCCAAGGGATTGGGTAKAACCTAAATTAGGAAATTTGACCATTAGTAATTAGATTAGATTTGGGAATTAAGGCAATTAAGGTGTGATTAACTTAGCTCAGTATAGGAATGATTCGAATCAATACCCTAACCAACCTCTTTTATCACATTAAATCTTTTTGTATTTAGGTAATTGAATTCCATAATTGAACCTTGTAGATTACTTATTCGTTTCTAGTTATTAGTCTAGTTCAATAGCATTCGATAGGTTTAAATTAGGAAAATTGSTAATTTAGTACTTGATTAGAAATCCTTGTGGGATCGACCTTGACTTACTTGCTATACACTTTTTGAGACTAATATAATTGCTAGGATTAAAATGCAATCCAGTTTGTGAGCATCAAGTTTTTGTCACCGTTCCCGGGGAATTTTGATTGATTAATTGTTGATTACCTTGAGATTAGACCATCTTCTTTGTTTGTTTTTGGTTTATTTTGTTCTTATTTGTTAAGTGTTTTCCTTTTCTTGATAAGATGAAATCACCTCTCTTTGAGGAGAACTTGCTACCTACTTTAGGGAATGAGGAATGGAAACCCCTTGATCCCACTTTAGCATAATAAACTAAGGGAAGTTGAATTAGAGATTATAAACTAGAACTTCTTTCTTTCTTTTCACTTCAACCTTTTTTTTTTTTTTTCTCATGGCTAATTCTTTTCTCTTCCCTATTTTGATTCTACGTTTATATGTTGATGAGCCAGATTGTACCACCAATCTCGGTGCAAAGGTCCATAGGGGGAATGGGCAACATCATCTTACAACAAGGGGAGTCTCCTTTCACCTTACTTTTTTTTTTTTTTTTTTTAAAAATTAACATTGAGGACAAATGTAAATTTCTCAAGTGGAACGTGTGAAGAATGCATTCAATCTTTGTGTTTGGTTTTTATTGCAATTTTTTTGTGTCCGCTTTTATTGCATTTTCCCCATAATTTCAGAAATTTTTATGTGGAGCTATTTCTATGTGATTTAATTTACATGGTTTGAATGAGGATAACACAAATGAGACGAGAGACTATTTTGTTTGGTTTAAAGATTTTTTAGTACTAAGTTGATCTATCCAACTTTTTCACTTTCTAGTATGAACTTTTTATTGATTTTGACTATTCTCACTCACTCACTTTTTCAAGATGGATGGATCTTATTAACATTTTAATTCTCTTATTTTCGAATGGAATTTTGGATGTCCCATTGAGTTGTAGAAGAGCTTAAAGAGGTCAAACAACCACTATTTTAGGGTAAAAATGCAATTTTCAAACGCTGAAAACCATGAAAAATCGACCAAGTATGGAGAAAACCAATCTATCGGCTGTTTAGGCTTGAACTAGTACCGATTCAAGGACAAAATCCATGCTATGTTTTCCAGAAACTGGCATCAATTTCATCTTTTCGGGCAAAAATTTGCTCTTGTTTGAGCCCAATCAGGCTCCGGATGTGATGACTATAGATTCCTAGGAGATAGAAACCAACATAAATTACGATGTCGCAAGTAGATCTACAATAAGACTTAGAATATTTAAAAATAGGATATTGTTAGGCTTAGAATTTTGGTAGAATTATACGGTTACATAAACCTAAATATAATCTCGGCTTAATCGAATTTTGAAAATTCCTTTTTGATTTAACCTTTTGAAAACATTTCAGCTTTAAACCTTATTCTATTTTCTAAAATCAATTTTCTCAACTTTAATTTTGAAAACTCTATGTTATTTTCTTCCTAAAATAATTCATTACCTTATTAGCTCTCATTTAGTCCAAAGTTGATTACTTTATTATCTTTCATTTTTTTTCCAAAGCTTAGCTTAGCGCCTTTTCTAAAAACCCCAAACTTCTACCTTGTTTCTTGCCCTCATCCTAGCCAATTTGTTTCTCTTAAAAACCTCAGTCATTTGATTGTCAAATCTTGACTAGATCCTCACCATTAAATATCTTCCAATGCATTTTAATATTTGACTTGTAGATTGCATGAATTCACATGTTCTAGTGTCCAGTTTGGTGGCCATTTAGCATGAATTTCCAAATGCCATTTTAGAGATGAGCTATCCAATTGAACATAAGATGTGCATTTCGTCTTTAAATTTGGGATTTATTCGAACATTATTGAGTTCACATTTTTACATAATCATAAACCATAGTGTGTTAGGAATATTCTGGCACCAAATTCATTTAGAAACTTAAAGTATTTTGAGAGATATGAAAGAAACACCAGAAGCTATCCATTTATGTGAAAACCAACMTCAACACCTATCGCTCTTACCCTAGAGTTTTCTTATTAACACACTTTCTACAATGTATCCGATAAGTATACGTATATCCTTGCATTATAGTTTCCAAATGATCTCTGTCAGAAAAATATCTATTTTGACAAAAACAATTTTATTCATAAATTGATTAAATGATAAAATTGAGTTATTTTGAAACGATTTTTTTAGGATATGACTCGAGTGTAATTATTGTGAATTAATAATAAGGATATTCTCATGGATTATGTTTAGGAAGCCCCAAGTAGTAGCTCTTTTCCTTATTAATTAGAGACATAGGTGAGTCCCCTTAAAACCTTTTTTGTTTCTACATAACAAATTACTTCAARGGTTTAGAAAATATTTGTCTAGTGTTTGAAAAAAATTGTAGATCAACAATTCAGCAATTCATTTTTAGAAACAATGGGTCCAAGTGATCCAATTTGTCAATTGGAATTGTCTATTTCAACAATGTGGAGCATTTTTAGAGGTTGTGGCATAAAGTAATGAAAGTAATCGTGTCAAGATGACTACCAATGTAGTTTATGATGAACGTGCTGATACATCTTACATGGATGATTTGCCTACCGAGCATGAGGATATAGAGGTTGTGGATGGTGGCACTGACAATGCAAAGATGTTGAAGGAGTTCCTATACACATACACATGCCTAGTACATTCCAGCGAATTATTGGCGGGAGAAGATCGGTCTCTGTTTCCAATTATACTTTTTTCAGAGCCTTTAAAGATACAGGTTCTGTGATGCCCTGAATATTTTTAGCAAACAAAAACTGATGTAGGTCATAATATCATCAGTAGATTTTGTAGTACCCGAGATTTCTTTTTATGGATTTTTGTTTGACGTTGTGAATTTGTATGCCAACTAGGGTTGGATAAATTTCTATGTGGTTAATGTTTTAATTGTACATTCAGAAGTGCAAAATTATCGTCTTGTCGGATTAGGGCCCTTGGTTGATTAGAGGCTCGACTTATTGGGCTTATTTGTTTTCATTCGAAAAATTAGATTTTTATTGAAAGAAAGCCGATTGAATTTAATTTAATGATTAGTTACGGATGGGAAGGTCCGAAAAAAATTTGGGTTAGGGCCCAATTTAAAAAATAAAAGGGGGAAAACTAGGGTTTCAGCCCATCTTCTCTACAAGAAAACACACACATGAACAGCGCCGGCCATCTTCTCTGTTTTCCAACGCCATTCGTTGTCGCTCCTCATCGCCGGTTGAAGTTGAAGGCTACTCATCTCCAGTCATTGCTGCTCACCATCTATCCAATTCCTCCATGTCACTTCTTCTCCTTTGTTATGACGTTGTTTGTCGCCTCACATTGGAGTTCACCATCACCCTCTGCCTGATCCGCTCGTTGCCAGCTCTCTCTTCCTCTTTTATTGTTCGATTCGGTCATCTCGCACCAGATCTATGTGTCCTGTTATTGCCCACTACCACCTCTCCTCTGCAGCGTGGCCGATCAGGTCTGATCGCCGAATCACAGCTTGCTACTTGTTGTTTGCTGTTCCTTGATCTATACGCAGCGGACGTCATGCTTCTGACTATACTATCTAAGATCTGCACGCACAACTTCCAAAGGCCYTCATGTCACCTGCTCGACCACTGCCAACCCGTAAACTACTCGAATCTACTAGATCGACAGGAGATTGATGCCTTCGAACAAGCAATTTCTTGGACTTGACACCTCCATCTCGCGAGTTTTCTATCTTACAATAAGATCTCAGCCTGATGTCGACCAGAGGAGAGCTTTCGAACCAACAGCAGCTCGGTTCCCATGCTGCCCAGCCAAATCCATTCTGCTAGCTATTGTTGCTCATAGTTGTGCTGCTCGAAGGATCAACCAGGCCAGTTGCAGGTTCTCTTCAACTCACCGATTTCATATTTGCAGTCCCTTGCTGTCAACCGCTCGTCAAAAGCCTTGCCGAAATTAGGTGTGGAGTAGGCTGTTGCTGGGTTTAGGCTAGCTGTTCGCCAGTTCTGGGAGTGCCTAGCAACAAGAGCACCCTCTAATGGAAAAATCAAATTTAATGAGGATTTGGTTCATCCGACACGTACACGTCATGGACATCCCGCCTTTCTATGTTCTATAGACTTGTATGTAACTATTGAGAGTYAAGATATTATACATAATGTGAATATTCCACCCAAAAGTTTTCTTTTAGTTCAAAATGATCAATATGTAGGATCTAAACAAGTGATTGCTGAGATTCGTGCGGGAACATCCACTTTGAATTTTAAAGAGAAGGTTCGAAAACATATTTATTGCGACTCAGACBGGGAAATGCACTGGAGTAGCGATATCGATCATCCACCTGAATTTAGCTATGGAAATGTCCATCTATTACCAAAAACAAGTGATTTTTGGATATTATTAGGAGGGCCGTGCAGATCTAGTCTAGTCTCCCTTTCGCTTCACAAGGATTAAGATCAAATTAATGCGCATTCTCTTTCTATCAAGCAAAGATATACTTCTAACCTCTCGCTAACTAATGATCGGGCGAGGCACAATTCYGATTTTTATGGTAAAAAAAAAGATAGCATTCCTGATTATTCACACCTTAATCAAGTCACATGTACTGCTCATTATAATCTCATATATCCAGCCATTCTCCATGAGAATTCTGATTTATTGTCAAAGAGGCGAAGAAATAGATTTATTATTCCACTTCAATCGTGCGAGAGCGAACTAATACCCCCTCCGAGTATCTCGATTGATATCCCCATAAATGGTAATTTTTCYTAGAAATAGCATTCTTTCTTATTTCGACGATCCTCGATATAGAAGAAAGAGTTCGGGAATTACTAAATATGGGACTATAGAAATGCATTCAATCATTAAAAAGGAAGATTTGATTGAGTATCAAGGAGTCAAGGAATTTAGTCCAAAATACCAAATGAGAGTAGATCGATTTTTTTTCATTCTTGAGGAAGTTCATATCTTACCTGGATCTTCTCCCATAATGGTACGAAACAATAGTATCATTGGAGTAGARACACAAATCACTTTAAATCTAAGAAGCCGGGTAGGCGGGTTGGTTCGGGTGGAGATAAAAAAAAATTGAACTTAAAATATTTTCTAGAGATATCCATTTTCCCGYAGAAATAGATAAGATATCCCGGCATAGCGGTGTTTTGATACCACCAGGAACGGGAAAAAGGAATTCCAAGGAATTTCAAAAATTGAAAAATTGGATCTATGTCCAARGGATTACACCTAGCAAAAAAAAGTCTTTTGTTTTGGTTCGACCTGTCGTCACATATGAAATAACGGACGGTCTAAATTTAGCAACACTTGCCCCCCCTGATATGTTGCAGGAAAGGGATATAGTGCAACTTCAAGTTGTCAATTATATCCTTTATGGAAACGGCAAACCAATTCAAGGAATTTATGAACACAACTATTCAATTAGTTTGGACTTGTTTAGTATTGAATTGGGACCAAGACAAAAAAAGTTCTTCTGGCGAAGAAGCACGGGCTTCTTTTGTTGAAATAAGGATAAATGGTTTGATTCGACATTTCCTACGAATGGACTTGGGGAAATCCCCTATTTCCTATATTAGAAAAAGGAATGATCCCTCAGGTTCCGGATTGCTCTCTGATACTGGATCAGATTGCGCCAATATCAATCCATTTTACTCCATATATTCCTATTCCAAGGCAAAAATTAAACAATTCCTTAACCCAAATCAAGGAACTATTCATACGTTGTTGAATAGAAATAAGGAATTCCAATCATTGATAATTTTGTTATCATCCAACTATTCTCGAATGGGTCTATTCAATGATCTAAAATATCACAATGGAATAATAATAATAAAGGAATCAATTCATCAAAAGAATCTCCTAATTCCAATTAGGAATTCCTTGGGCCCTTTAGGATCATCCCCCCCAATTGATAATTTTTATTTATTTTACCACTTAATAACTCATAATCAAATCTTGTTAACTAACTATTTGCAACTTGACAATTTAAACCAGACTTTTCAAGTAATAAAATATTACTCAATGGATGAAAGTGGGAAATTTTATAATCCCGATCCATGCAGTAACATTATTTGCAATCCATTCAATTTGAATTGGTATTTTCTCCCTCACAATTATTGTGAAGAGACGTCTACAATAATTAGTCTTGGACAGTTTATTTGTGAAAATGTGTGTATAGCCAAAAACGGACCACACCTAAAATCGGGTCAAGTTATATTTGCTCAAGTCAATTCCGTAGTAATACGATCAGCTAGGCCTTATTTGGCCACCCCAGGAGAAACTGTTCATGGCCATTATGGGGAAATCCTTCATGAAGTCCATTAGTTACATTTATTTATGAAAAGTCGAGATCTGGGGACATAACGCAGGGTCTTCCAAAAGTGGAACAAGTGTTAGAAGTGCGCTCGATTGATTCAATATCGATGAATTTAGAAAAGGGGATTGAGGCTTGGAACGAATGTATAACAAGAATTCTTGGAATTCCTTGGGGATTCTTCATTGGTGRTGAGCTAACTATAATGCAAAGTCYTTTCTCTTTGGTCAATAAGATCCAAAAGGTTTATCGATCCCAGGGGGTGCAGATTCATAATAGGCATATAGAAATTATTGTACGTCAAATAACATCAAAAGTATTGGTTTCAGAAGACGGGATGTCTAATGTTTTTCACCCGGAGAGCTAATTGGATTGTTGCGAGTGGAACGAATGGGACGCGCTTTGGAAGAAGCGATCTGTTACCGAGCCATRTTATTGGGAATAACAAGGGCATCTCTCAATACTCAAAGTTTCATATCAGAAGCAAGTTTTCAAGAAATTGCTCGAGTTTTAGCAAAGGCAGCTCTCCGGGGCCGTATCGATTGGTTGAAAGGTCTGAAAGAGAACGTTGTTTTGGGGGGGATGATACCTGTCGGGACCGGGTTCAAAGGATTAGTGCA
>MEJB01000042.1:959828-962328 GCA_001752375.1 Rhazya stricta
CTTTACCGAGATATAGCTATATATAGAAGAAGGGGGTATAGATTACGATGTCTACGAACCAATGACTATTSATGATTCCATGATTGAATCAATTCCATACTGGTTCCAAATTAGAGGAATGTTATGGTAAAACTTCACTTGAAACGATGTGGTAGAAAGCAACGTGCGACTTGAAGGACATGATCCATTGTGGATTCTTTCTTATATCCACCATTTTCGATTTCTATAGGAATGAAGGTGCTCTTGGTTCGACATCAGTTGGTAATCTAAATAGTCCACAGTGGAGCTCGAGTAGAAAGTATTAATTCATTTCTCAGGACAAGAATCTATGGTTAATACAAATCAATAAATTGGAACAACTTCGTGAATATATCTTCTATATAGAAATAGAAATCGAAGGGCGAGCAAGTTTCCAATTCAAAAGGAAAATTTGTTGGAATTAATCAAAGCCTTTCGATCCAAAGTGTATCACGCGGGAATCAATCGTCCGTATGATTCTTTGATAGAAGGAAATCACAAAAAGGGGTATGTTGCTGCCATTTTGAAAGGATTAAGAAGCACCGAAGTAATGCCTAAACCCAATGATTTAAAACAAAGACAAAGGATCCCAGAACAAGGAAACACCGTTTTAATCGTCTCACTAACTGAGCAAGACTTAAGAATCTAAACAGATTTTAACCGAGACAAACAAAAAAGGGGGAAAGACCACTCAATAACAATAAATGAAATTACCTAGCAATTTCTCTTTTGAATTATTTGAGAGTTATCTAACTTGAGTTATGAGTACGAATGGTTTCTTTTTCATTTTCAAGAACGAAGAAGAAAAAAAGACTTAAATCATAGTCTAATTTATTTGATGATTTTATAGAACCTTTTGTCATTTATGTCATTTAGTCGAATTCTATACCATGGATAAAGGATAAAACTTCAAATCCAATTCTTTTTTCTCGAGCCGTACGAGGAGAAAACTTCCTATATGTTTCTAGGGGGTGTATTGTTCATTTACATCTATCTCAATGAGTCGTCTATCGAATCGTTGCAATTGATGTTCGATCCCGAAGAGAAGGAAAAGATCTTCAGAAAGTAGGTTTTTATGATCCGATAAAGAATCAAACTTATTTAAACGTTCCTGCTATTCTCTATTTCCTTGAAAAGGGTGCGCAACCTACAGGAACTGTTCAGGATATTTTACAAAGGGTGGGTGTTTTTAAGGAACTTCATCCTAATCAAACGAAATTCAATTAAGGAAATACAAATAGAGCGGGAAAGGGGGGTAGGTAAATAAAAAAGAGTAGAGAAAGGTTATCCAAAGTTATATACAAATCACCACCCCCCTTTCCCGCTCTATTTGTATTGTTTCCATGAAATCTTGTGTTCTATAATGACAAAACCTTATTTTCTTGATCCTAGAAAATTTGGGCATTCCTGCCAACTTGAAACTTGATTTTTTTTTTTTATTTTTCTATTCTTTTCGTAACATTTATATTGACAACAGTGTATCTAACAAATATAATCCATCGTGATAAGTCGTGATAAGTGAAGTTGGATCTAGTTATTTGGTTTGTTTGGTTTTTACTTTACTTCATTCAAATGACGAGTTCTTTGATACACGAGCTTTTTTTGATTGATTGAAAAAAGGGATAACAAAGGAATCCATTTCTAAATTTTTTTTATTTATCTAATTTTATCTGAGAATTTCTTATATTTTTATTCATTTTTTTGAACGTTCCAAATTCATTAGAAAGTATGTTTTTTCGATTTATTAACTCAATCGCTTAATTAGTTCATCTAATTTCTTTGTTTAATTTCTTTTCATTCTGATTGTATTTATAGACTTCTTTTTTTATTATACATATATTTTAGATTCTATGAATTATATAGATTATCTTCTATATCTATAGTTTATAGTTGGTTTCTTATTTTTGGGTTGCTAACTCAACAGTAGAGTACTCGGCTTTTTAAGTGCGGCTAGGATCTTTTACACATTTGGATGAAGCAAAGGATTCGTCCATACTATHGGTAAAGTTTGGAAGACCACGACTGATCCTGAAAGGGAATGAATGGAAAAAATAGCATGTCGTATTGACGGAGAGTTCTGACAATATTTCATTCTTACCGGGTTGGTACAAAAACCGGTTTGAAGTCTTGAAATAGAAGAAAATAAAGTTGGGTCGAATGAATAAATGGATAGGGCCCCGCGGCTTCAATTAATTATAAGGAAAGACAAAGCAACGAGCTTCTGTTCTGAATTTGAATTAATTCCTGATCTAATTAGACGTTAAAAATATATTAGTACCGATGCGGGAAGGCTTTCTCCCCTCCATGGGTGGATTATCTATTTTTTCAACGAGTCCTAACTATTTGAATTGTCCATTATTAAAGTGAGATGTGTGTGTAGAAGAAGCAGTATATTGATAAATAAAGTTTTTTCGAAATCAAAAGAGCGATTAGGTTGAAAAAATAAAAGATTTCTAACCATCTTCTTATCCTATACTCTTAT
>MEJB01000042.1:967328-999632 GCA_001752375.1 Rhazya stricta
GCTAGGCATTACACYCAGTGAGCTCATGAAAGTAATGAAATGAAAGGTTTTCACAAAGTTCCTGCATTTTGAAAGGAAAGATTTTATGGAAAAGTTATACAACAAAATGATTTGAAAGTTTTCATTGAGAAAGCGAGATTTTATAATTCATGACATGTAGAGCATGTTTATGCATTCATGCATGAGATTTACTTATTGGGYTTTATAGCTCATTCCATTTCTCTCATTTTGCATTTCAGGTGAAGTGTAGCCAGATGGTGCGAGGAGGTCGCTTGTGGGCAAACCAAGATACACTGAAGTTAATATAAATGAATGTTATGGACTAGGATGGTTGTGGACTTGAATGGTTTTTGTTTATTATTAAGTTTTTCTTATTTGGTTTAGTTACCTGTGCATTAAATTCTTTTGGGTTTCCGTAAATTCGTGTCAATGAGTAAATTGTGACATTTCCGGGTTAGGATAAAGTTTCTTAATCTGGGGGTGTTACACTTCAGGTGCTAGATAGTTTTCTAAGATTGATCTATGATTAAACTACTATTGATATGGCTCCTTAAGATGCAACATAGAAAAGAGACAAATGAGATGCGTACTAAGTAGCCACAACTTTTTAGTGAACTCTAAGTTTCGAGGACGAAATTTATTTTATGGGGTCGAGTATTGTAATAMTCGAGATTTCTTTTTATGGATTTTTGTTTGACCTTGTGAATTTGTGTGCCAACTAGGGTTGGATAAATTTCTATGCGATTAATGTTTTAATTGTACGTCAATAAGTGCGAAATTATCGTGTTGTTGGATTAGGACCCTTGGTTGGTTAGAGGCTCGACTTGTTGGGCTTATTTATTTTTATTCGAAAAATTAGATTTTTATCGAAAGAAAACCCGTTGAATTTAATCTAATGAATTGGATTAGTTATGGATGGGAAGTTTCGAAAAAAATTTGGGTTAGGGCCCAAGTTAAAAAAAAGGGGAAACTAGGGTTTCAGTCCATCTTCTCTACAAGAAAACACACAAATGAACAGCACTGGCCATCTTCTCTGTTTTTCAACGCCGTTCGTCGTTGTTCATCATGGCTAATTGAAGTCGAAGGCTACTTATCGCCAGTYGTTGCTACTCACCATCTATCCAATTCCTCCATGTCACTTCTTCTCATTTGTTATGACACTGTTTGTCACCTCACACCAGAGTTCACCATTACTATCTGCCAGATCTGCTTATCGACAGCTCTCTCTTCCTCTTTTATTGTTTGATTCAATCATCTCGGCACCAGATCTGTGCGTCCTATTATTGCCCATATCTTCTCTCCYCTGTAGCATGGCCGATCGGGTCTGCTCGCCGAATTGCAGCTCGCTACTTGTTGTTCACGGTTCCCCAGTCTATATGCAGCGGTCGTCATGCTTTTGATTGTACCATCTAGATCTACACGCACAACTTCCAAAGGCCATCGTGTCACCTGCTTGACCACTGACAGCTTGTAAACTGCTCGAATCTACTAGATCGGCAGGAGATTGATGCCTTCGAACAAGCAATTTCTTGGACCTGACACCTCCATCTCGTAAGTTTTCTCCATCTTACCATCAAATCTCAGCCTAACGTTGACCAGACGAGAGCTTTCGAACCGATAGCAGCTTAGTTCGCATGCTGCCCTGCTAGATCCATTCTACTAGCTATTGCTGCTCACAGTCGTGCTACTCGAAGGATCAACCAAGCCAGTTGCGGGTTCTCTTCAACTTGCCGATTTCAGATTTGCAGTCCCTTGCCGTTTAACCACTCGCCGGAAGCCTTACCAAAATCAAGTRTGGAGTAGGCTGTTACTGGGTTTAGGCTGGCTGTTCGCCAGTTCTGGGAGTGCCCAGCTACAGGCGTCAGCGAGCACCAGTGCTAGGCACCTAGGCGCCCAGACACCTGGACGCTCAGATTCCTAAGGCTRTTGCGCGCGCCACCTGAGCCCACGCCTAGGAATCCAGTACCACTTCCACAACACTTGGATCTTGTGAACTTAAAAGTGAAAACGTTAACATTTGATATTGAAATTTATGACTTGTACATAATTATGTCCTGCAGTGAATTGGTGGGGAAGCATAGATTAGGTTTATACTCGAGCTAAGGAGTTGAATTGTACCCTTAAAAATGTGATACTTGATATAAATATGGATTTATAATTGATAAAGGACATTCATGGATTAAACACATAATATCTAAGTTGGGATGATCAAACTAAATGGACTTTCTTTCTGTAATCACAACTAGGTCATTTTGAGGCCTTAACGTGAGAACGGTTGAAGGAGTTCACTTCACGGTCTAAGTAAGAACCCATTAACGTAACGGACTCTGGATAAGTGAATTCTCACATTCTCATAAATATATATATGTTGTGGTTATAATTGCTCTTACGTGAATTGAATGTGTATTGAGTCTGACTTCTACGTAAGTAAACTCTCGCATTCTCATTAACGTATATGTGTTGTTGTTATTGAATCTGAGTTCGATGTATGTGAATTCTCACATTCTGATAAACATGTATGTGTTGTGGTTATAATTGCTCTTACGTGAATTGAATGTGTATTGAGTCTGAGTTCTATGTAAGTAAAATTCTCACATCTCATTAATGCTTATGAACGGATGTAATTGAATTCTTTTAGACGGTTTAATGTGTTGTGTATAGGATTGTATTATGAGGTGTGTTAATTGTGTGAAATGTTTCATGTGTTTCATATCCTGTACTATTTTTATATCAAATAATATGTTATATACAGTTGTATACATTTCATGTCATGGGCATGTAGTTAATGTTCTACATCATTTCTGGCATGAGCCATTCATACATTTAGAAGTGAATAGCTTAGGAAATGAAATTTTGAAAGGAAATGTATTTTATAAATCGTATTGTGTTCAGAAAAATATTAAAGCTTTTGGAAAGAAGTGTAAACCTAGCCATGAAGGATGTGAATGGGAAATGAGGCGTGGGGGACTGCGCACCCGACCCTACCCTCTTGGAGGGTAGGGAAGAATGGAATGTTCACCTCTTTGGAGGTGAAAAGATGGAAGGAAAAAGAAATGTAATGTTAACCGCTCTGTGGTACTACCGATAGGAATGTAATCAGGTTCCAAATAAGAATGGCCCATTGCAAGCCTAATGGATAGGCGTTACACTCAATGAGCTCATGAAAGTAATGAAATAGAAGGTTTTTACAAAGTTCTTGCATTTTGAAAGGAAAGATTTTATGTAAAGGTTGTACAAGAAAATGATTTGAAAGTTTTCATTGAGAAAGCGAGATTTTATAATTCATGACATGTAGGGCATGTTCATGCATTCATGCATGAGATTTACTTACTGAGCTTTATAGCTCATTCCATTTCTCTCATTTTGCATTTTTGGTGGAGTATAGCTAGATGGTGCGAGGAGGTYGCTTGTGGGCAAACCAAGATACCCTGAAGTTAATGTAAATGAATGTTATGGATTAAGATGGTTGTTGACTAGAATGATTTTTGTTTATTACTAAGTATTTCTCATTTAGTCCAAATTCTTTTGAGTTTTCGCAAATTCGCTTCAGTGAGTAAATGGTGACATCCCCGGGTTAGGATAAAGTTTCTTAGTCTGAGGATGTTATAGATTTAGTATAAGACTTAGAATATTTAGAAATAGGATATTATTAGGCTTAGAATTTGGGTACGATTATACGGTTAGAATAAACCCAAAYATATTCTTGACTTAATCGAATTTTGAAAATCCTTTTTCTATAAATTCTGGCTTTGATTTTAATTTTATTTTTTAATTTCAGCTTTGATTAAACTTTATTGTATTTCTAACCAATTTATTCAGCCCCATTTCTTAAAACTCTATTTTATTTACTACTTTATTCTTAGTCCAAATTTTTACCTAAAAACCTTTCTCAAAAGTTCAATTTTTCCATCGAGTTTTCCTTCTTCTTTTAGCCAACATTTTTGTCTTCAAATCTCAGATGTTCAATTGTCAATTCTTGATTCAATCGTCACCTTAAAATCCATAAATGCATGTCAAGTATGTGGATTTAGTCTGCATGAGGTTGCTAGTGTATGTGTACGGACTTGATGGTCTTTTGGTAAGAAAACTGCAGTTGTTTTTGCATGAGGTGTGCTGGTCGATTTAGAGAAGACTTCAGATGGAAATTGGACAGCAATTTGTGTGATTTGTCAAGCTTTAAGGGTAGATGGCTTAGGAAAATGACAGTTGTCCCTTTGAAGTGTGAATTGCACATAACTTGAAGAAGAAAAATCAATAGAAACAACCAGCCAAACTATAAATTGGCTTGAATGCCTCCTCAAACTCACACTACAATTTGACCAAAACTCTCTTCTCCATAAGTAAAATAAAAAACTCAGCCTTGTCCTTCATTTCCAAGCCCGCCGGAACTTTGCCTCATTTAAGCCAAACATTCAACCATTGCTTTGCACCATTCCTTCATATTATCCTTGTGCACCATCCCTTGATGTCATTATTTTATCCATTTCCTTGCTGCATTTCCAGGTTAGTAGCAAGTCGTGCTAAGCTTGATTTCAAGATTACAATATATATGGCATTGTTCTGTAGCTGTTTTCAGTTTAGAGAAAATCATAATATTGCATGAATATTGTATAGGTATTGTATGAATGTTCCGAGAGAATAATTTTTGTGTTTTCATAAGGTGAATATAGAGTTTCTAATATGTTTTGGAGTTAAGTGTTTTATATTAAAATTTAAAAAACATAAAATATGGTGATTAGGGTTTATTCTGGCCGAACCAGAACTTTTGTCCTCTTTCAAATCATCATAGAAACCTTATTACTTGGTCAAATTTTGATACTGATATATGATTATAAAGCTATGTACCTTAGGAATAATTCCATGCAAATAACATCCAATTTGAAAGTGTAAAACTCAAGATATGAGTTGATCTTTACGGTATGGTTAATCTGGCAGACTGAACATGACTTTTGCATTTTTCTTTAAATCTGGGATTTATTCGAACCTTTCTAAATTCATAACTTTGCATGGCCATAAACCATAGTATGTTAGGTTATTTTGGCACCAATCTCATTAAGAAATCATAAATATTTTCAAAGAAATACTCGAAACACTCGAAAGAATATTAGACTTGAAGGAAATCAGAATTATTTTAAGATCATTTTCCAAGTAATCTCAGCTCGAAAGAATATTTATTTTTGCATAAAAAGTCTTCCTCAAAAAACCATACTGAACGATATAGCCGAGTTATTGTGAATAAGGTTTTATGGATATGACTTAGGTGTGACTATTATGAATTTGTTACTAAGGATATTCTCATGGATTGTTTTTAAGAAACGCCAGATAGTAGACTTTTTAATTAGAATCACAAGTGAGTCCCCTCAAAACCTTTTTTGCATAGACAAATTATTTCGAATGCTTTAGAAAATATTTATCTTGTGTTTTATAAATGGTAAATAATTTTATGGCTTCAAGAAAAGCCTATTTTACTTGCATTTGTTTTATAAAAGAGCATGAAAACAAAGCGCGCCTGATTTGATATAAACAACAGCACATTAAGACTTTTACAAAACTAGAATCAGTTTTGCTGCCCTTGAAAATACACGACTTGATTGATATCACTCGTTGTGATTTATGGAATTGATGGATTGAAATCACTATTTGTGATATATACTAAATTGAGTACTCAATTAGCGAGCTCTAAATAACTAGTCCGACGAAAGTGCTATGCTTAGCTGGTCCGTAGTACGAGTACCTCTTGAGTTATTTTGAGTGATAGCATCAGAGTAAGCCTACCTTTGGCCAATGCCTAGTTATAAGATGTTGGAGGCAAGAAGGAAAAGTGTAGGACAAGGGAGTTCTTTTCAGAAATCCCTTATGATAGAAGGTGACAAAAGAGTTCTGATAACTCCAAGAAAAGTGAAAATATTCCCACACCGCACCAGCATCCTAATATCACATGTAAATACTGCGACAGGTGGGAACATCGAGAAATGAAATATAGATGGAAAAATAATATGTGCTTCTTGTATGGAAGCTTTGAACACTTTGATCATGCACGCCGGCATAAAACTAACCTTATTCAAGGAAGTTCAAAAACTAGACCAACAGGATTTGAAGCCCCATTAGTGAATAGGCTTGGAAGGCCTCCAGTTAAGGCATATGTAATCATGGTAGAAAAGAGAGATGTGAGTGATGACTCCAACACGGTGGGAGGTATTCTATTCTATTCTACCCATTCATTCATAGCATCACATTTTACCATATATTTTCCAATCAACCCCACTGAATACTCAGCAAGTATTTTGATAAAAGGAACTTTAATCACTGACGTAGTATACCCTAAGTGTGGAATCTTTATGGGAAAGACTCTACTTCCAGGAAATTTGATAGTACTACCTTTTAAGGTTATGATGTATTACTAGGTATGGTTTGGTTGTCTAGATATTATGCACACCTTGACTGTAGAAATTAGATTGTTAACTTCGATTTTCTAGAAGGTTAGTGGTAAGTCTGAAAATCCAATCATTTCAATGGTTAAGATTGGAAAATTACTGAAGAAGGTTTGAAGGGATATTTGATTCATCTAATAAACCAATCGACAAATATTGGGGCAATAGAGGTGCTGCCTATAGTGAAAGAATACATAAACGTAATCCCTTCCGAATTAACTTCCTTACCTCCTTGGASAGATACAGTTTGGGATAGATATTTGGAACTTTCAAACACCCGAGGGGCGGTATGTTAAGTCCCAATACATCGGACCATTTGAAGTTCTAGAAACGATTGGAACAGTTGCATACAAAATTGCATTAGTCCCAAGGTAAATGAATTCATAATGTATTCTATGTGTCGCAACCCAGGAAGTACAACCCATCACTGAAGCATGTGATAAATGAGGCAGAAATTGAGTTGTCTCCATTCTATCATATGAGGAAAAGCCAGTATGAATAGTAAAAACTAGTATTTAGAAATTATGAAACAAAGACATTAGGCTGGTTAAGCAGGAATAGCATGGGATACAGAAGCAACATTGGAATCAGAGGATTTCATGTGATGGAAATACCTCAACCTATTCTAAGTATGTATAAATTTCAAGCACGAAATTTCCTTAAGAGGGGAGGATGTGATGCCCTGGATATTTCTAAAGATAGAAATTGGCATTGGTTATGACATCGTGAGTAGATTCAATATAAGACTTAGAGTATTTTAAAATAGGATATTGTTAGGCTTAGAATTTGGGTAGGAGTATAGGTTAGAATAAACCCGAACATATTCCTGGCTTAATCAAATTTCCAAAATCATTTTTCTAAAAATCTTGGCTTTGGTTTTAATTTCACCTTTGATTTAACTTTATTCTATTTCTAACTGTTTTATTCAGCCCCATTTCCAAAAACTCTATTTTATTTACTACTTTACTCTTAGTCCAAATTTTAGCTTAAAAACCTTTCTAAAARCTTCATTTTTTCCACCAAGCTTTTCTTCTTCCTTTAGCAGACTTTTCCCTCTTCAAATCTCAATTTTTTAATCCTCATTTCATGACTCAATCCTCGCCCTTAAAACCCACTAATGCATGTTAAGTATGTGGCTTTAGTTTGCATGAAGTTGCTAGTGTATGTGTATGGTCCTTTGGCAGGAAAACTCAAGCTGTTTTTGCATGAGGTGTGCTGGCCAATTGAGAGAAGATTTCAGATGGAAATTGGATAGAAAATTGGGTGATCTTGTCAAGCTTTAGCGTAGATGGCTTAGAGAAATGGCAGCTGTCCCTTTGAGGTATCAATTGCATATAGCTTGAAGGAGAAAAATAGAAATTTCTTCTTCATTTTTGCTTGAAACAACTGGCCAAAACTGCCTTCATTCTACCCAGTTTTCAATTCTTTTTTAAGCTTTGAAAACTCCACCACAAGCCTCTATAAATTGGCTTGAATCCCTCTGCAAACTCACACTACAATTTGGCCAAAAATTCTCTTCTCCATAAGTCAAAAAAAAAAAAAATAAAAGCTTTGCCATATGATCACTGAAGATAAAATTGTCTTTAAAAAATTTTATCAAAAAAAAAAAAAAAAAAAGCTTTGTCCACTATATGTAAAAGCAAAACTTTAAACCATTATTTTGCACCATCATAACCTTTCATATCATCCTTGTGCACTTCTACAATCTTGTAATTATTTCATCCATTTCCTTGCTGCATTTCCAGGTTAGTAGCAAGTCATGCTGAGCTTCTTGATTCAAGATGACAATATATGTAGTATTGCTATGTAATTGTTTACGATTTAGAGGATATCAGATTATTGCATGAATATTGTATGGATACTGTATGAATGTTTTGAGAGAATTTTTTTGGTGTTCTCATAAGGTGAATATAGGGTTTCAAAAATTTTCCACATTAAAATTTAGAAAACATAAGATATGGTCATTAGGGTTTATTCTTGCCGAAATTGAATTTCTATCCACAATCAACTCATCATAGAAACCTTATTATTTGGTTTAATTTTGATTGTGATATGTTATTAGAAAGCCATGGATCCTACGAGGAATTTAGTACAAATTGCATCTAATTTAAAAGTGTAGAACTCAATATATGAGTTTATCTTTATGGTATGGTTAATCTATCCGAGTGAACATGAGTTAACCATCCGAGTGAACATGAGTTGTACATTTTTCTTTAAATTTGGGATTTATTCGGACCTTTTTAAGTTCATATTTTTGCATGATCATACACCATATTGTATTAGGATTATTTTTCAATCAACGTGATTAAGAAGCTGGAAGGGTTTCAGGAGAAATATTGGAAGCACTACAAGCTATCCGTTGCTGAGAAAACTGATTTCAAATCWATATCTTTTATCCTAACATTTTCCTACATATGCATTTTCAAAAAACTTATTCTATACATTATACAGCTTTACATTTTAAGATCATTTTCGAAGTAATCTCATCTTGGAAAAATATTTATCTTTGAGTATAGTGGCACAAAGTCGAGACTTGCAAGAGCTGAAGGCTGTCCGCAGATTTTTGTTCTCCGTCATATCCGTGCCAAGTTCAATATCACTTTCAAGAATAGCATGTTGAAGAAGTTGATGTATCAGGTTAGAAGTACACCAAAGATGTATAAGTTTGATATGTACATGGAAGAGATAAGAAAAAGGCAGCATATGACTGGTTTTGAAGAAAAAAGGTACACTTCCACTAAAGGTTTTGGTTGAGATAAGTTTTAGGAAACATGTCGATTACTTTTGCCTGCACCAAGATGAGGTCACTTAATGACAATATCCATTTCCATCCAGAATATAGAAGATTTAAATCGATATCGAAGCCAAGGTAAGGATGCACTCAATCATCCAATACAATCTACAAGCTAGTTTATTTTGTGCCACCATTCCATGGAGGAAAGGTCGAAGGGGTAACCATGTGGTCAACATGAGCGAGAAGACTTGTAATTGCTAAAAGTGGAGCTTATTCATAAGATCGTATTCCCATGTAATGTTGTATGTCAAAAAAGAGATTGAGACACTAGAGCTCTATTCAACCAAGGATAATTATAGAAGCACATACAATTATAATTTTTATCTCGTTGGAAATGAGTCAACTTGGAGGCTTGCATCTTTCACCCTTAAACAAAATAAAGAACTTATGAAGGGTGATTGTCCGGAACAGAGGCATACTACAAMAATAGTGTGTTCACTTCAAATCTTTATATATGTGTGTTTAATTCAAAGTCTTTTTTCCTCTTGATTATAGTTTGTGGTTGGCAGTGCATGATGATGTTGAAATTCATATAAAAATTATGATGAAAAGTTTGTATTTTTTATAATTATTGTTGTGATTTTTGCATAGAAAGAATATTGTTACAGGTATATTTTTTYGAAGCAGAAATTCATTAAAGTTGCAAATGTGCAAAATACGTTCGCATTTTAGTAAATGCGAGTGTAAGAAAAACAATCAGATTTAATGAATCTGTTCGTCAGAAAAACATCAGCATTCAGTAAATGCGACTCTCTTTTGCCTCGAAATCCATGCAAGGAGCTAATGCATTCAGCGAATGCGAGGATTTTACAGAATAATGCATTCATTAAATGCGTTCTGTCCATTTCTACCACCATTAAAAGGTCCATCCAAAGGAGGAGTAATTTTGCAAAAAGCGATGAAACAGGTATAGCAATAAGACAAGTTTGTCACTCGTTAAGATTATCTGACTTTGGTTTGTTGACCAAGTGGAGAATGTAAGACATTGCCTTTAATAAAGACTGAAAAGTGGACCACATATTATTTAAGCGGTTGCCTAATTTCCTCCCATAAGATAAGTCAAATAGATATTAGTAAAGCCTTAATTGATTATGATTATATCTTAAAATATTTTAGGTACTTTCCTTGATAAGGAAACTCCAAGAATAACCATCTTACGAGGGTCCCAAGCCTATCTACATGTACGCCTATCATGACATCAATTTGGTGTTGTTCTTGCGATAGGAATAGGCTAGAAGTTCTCTCATACCGAAAGCTATATTACTATAGTACTCCATTGTTATGCATTGAGAGCTGTAGATCAAGAGTTCCTAATCAAGAGTCACTGACTAATAAAGTGTTACAGGTTACAAAGGTTTTGACCAAAAATCTTACTCTCTGAACTCATGAACTTGAACAATTATGGCAAAAGGTATGTATACATTTAATTTAGTATTCTGCTGCCATGGCTCTTATTTGTATACATATTCTACAAGACATGTATATTCTAGATCTAAGAGAAAGCCCGATCAAAATTAGTATAAAATAGGATAAAAATATGTCCATTTACAGCTTGCTCAAAATGGGAAATGGATATACTATTAGCTACTGATATATTGAAGCTTATTACATTTCATGAAAGAAAGCATGAAAGAGGGTCCTATTACTCCGCAATTTATGTCTTCTAAAAATCAACCTACAGACTTATTCATAAAGAGCTTATGTTCCCCCAAGCACAGTTTTTTTTTTTTTTTTTTTTTGGTTACCTCTTGAGCACCCACCATCAAGCTCAGAACATGTATTTTAGTAGTTAGCTAAGAATAAATTCCGTGTTTATGACCTATTAAATACTAACATGTGGCAACTTGTTATTTGCTCTGTTAGGTATAGTATGAGAACCACATAGAATAAATATTAGAAATTAACTCTCTCTTATACATTCGCTACATCCCATTCATACAACAAAGCTTGTTCTATCTATCTTTTTCTATCTCACTTTTGTAGGGTTTATGGAATCACCCATGAAAATGAAGCTAAGATAAGCTTTGGTCATGCAAAAGGAATTACAATGATAAAGAGCCTCAAATATTTCAAATGGAGAAGTCAAATAAGCACTCCTAAAGCAACACACTTAAAACTAAGCGATAAATAGATTCTCCCAATTGAGAAGGACAAGAAATAAATGGAAGAAGTTCCTTATGCATCTTTGATTGGGAGTTTAATGTATGCTATGTTTGGCAAGAAACATAGGTAGTTAGTTCATAGGATGGTTGGCAASTATGATAGTTCTAATGATGATTCTGTATGTATTACAAGTGCATCTTGCCATTTGACTTTAAAAACCAAGCAAATTTACTTAGGTTACAGATGTGCTTGTAGCTATGTTGGACTAAAGAAGGTAAATAGACTATGTGCTAATTACTTCTGCATATGGAAACCATGAGAAAAAGTGAATTCTAACTGCTTTAGAAATTTATTGCAATTGAGAATAAGTCTTTTACATGAAAAATTGTACTCTTACTAAATTATTCAAGAAGGATCTGAAGCAATCTGGGGTGATTTTGCAATAGTTCTTGAGTAACTTTTATGATCATATCTACATCAACGTCTTCTTGAAAATGATGAAAGGATGATTTAGAAGCCATGTGCCCTTTGCCCTTAAGGGAATTGGGAGGATTATTCTGCAGAATAGGGGYAGAAAGCTCCTCATAATCTTTGTTATGCTTCTCTTCATTATTTTCTATTTCAACATCATCAGACAATTTGAAAAGGATGTTCTCCAATGCAGCAGTCGGGTTCCATTGGTGTTTTGCTTCAGTATCATATTTTCCTTTTGGATTGCCCTGAGAATTTTTTCCAACATTCCAAGAAGATAGTTCTGATAATTTCATCAATAGATATATCTACAAAACCAGTTGAATTGAATTAGCCGAAAGGTTCAGAAATGTTTATATATACAAACACACACACAAATTTTACAAACTTACAGAAGCATCTCCTGGGCTTCTGCCTCCCGTTTCTGCATACAAAGGATCATAACTCATATGAATGTGATGCTTTACCTCAGCAAGAGAGCGTAATTTTCTACTAGAGGTTAGGTGTTGATAAGTCTGCAACATAAAATAGTATAATAAACGCTTACACTTTTAAGTTGTAAGAGTTGATAAGAAAAACACTTAAAGAAAAACAAAGTACCTAATTTAACATTGCGCACATAAAGCTAAATGTATCAAAATTTTACCAATGAATATATATTCTAATGTTAGGAAAATGTGTTCGAACAATGGTAATTATATTGATCAGTCAATACCAATTAAATATAATTAACCAATAAAAAATCAATTAATATGTGTTTGTTACGCTATATTTCATTCCATTAGGTCGTTGAGTAGTTGTCCTTATCCATCCTTTTGTAACATCTACTGGGCGCGATTCATCAACCTGTATAAAAATAAATAACTTTGTATTTAGTTTATTCAAAATGTTTAGGGAAAAACTTTCAAATATACGAAGCAAAAATCATATGGTTAATTACCTCGTCAAATGCTAAAGCATAGATCCTGATGGGTTCTTCCCAGATCAGTATAAATTTAAAGTCAAGTTATGACACATTGACAAATTTGTGTACGCTTTCTCCTACTTGTTGTTGCTGCAATATATGGTGTCTCTGATTTCATGTAACTTGGAAAATATATTCTGAAAAAAATGTAAAATTCCAAAAAATAGAATTCAAGTCTTACTGTGCTGTTTGTGTTATCCAATGCAACCAATGTAGTCTGAAGCTGCCACAAAAAAGAAAGCAAAAAAGTAAGATGAACCAACACATACAATTGAGGAAAGAACCTAGAATGCAAAAAAGTAGAATTAGCAGCATTCGGGTGCCTAGATTCCAAAAGTGTTGAAATTGAAAAGTAAATGGTCGAGTCCTTACAACATTCTCAGAAGCCATTCTTGAAGACTTTTTAGAGGTTTTTCAAAATTCTGAAAGCTTGGAACTTGAAGTTGATTTGAATTTCTAGCCATACTCTCACAATAAGAGCATTTATATAGTGGTGAATTGATTATAAAATAGGACGAAAAAATGGCCATTTCTGGCTTGCTCAAAATGAAATATGAATCTATAGTTAGCTACTGATGCATGAATCTAGACATGCACAAGCAACCAAATATGGTAATCGTATCTTATATTACTATCATAACAAAAGAAAATAAAAATCATATAGGCTCAAAATTAGAAAATAATCAGAGATTTACTATAAATGATTGGATTCACTATTGTTGAATTAATATTTGGATTTATACAAAGTCAAGTTGGATATGCTTGAACAACAAATCACCTCAAATATTTTAGATACTTTTTTTTTTCAAATTTATTCTTAAATATCCACCTAGCTCAAATAATTTTTAGAAAGTTTTTCARGCATTAATTTCAAACCTATGGGGCATTGCTTATGTTTAATGAGAAACATTTTTCTTTTCCAATAGGGACTACCTTATTTTTTCTTTTCTTTTTATCTGATTCTGTGAATATTACATATTTATCTATATATTTTAAGAAATTTTGCACATTTACTATGAGCAATATCATCAAGAGTTTGCCATATCATTAGGATACTCAATATTTCAAGAATTTTATCTCAAATGGATAAGGTCTTTAGCCACGTTTAAACTATGTCAGGCTGACATGAGAAATCATTTTAAAGATTCTAAATCAGTAATTGGAGATAACACTTCACTAGAAAATTATTTAATATTATTTATTTAAAAATAAAATAAATGGTCTATGGGCTAGATCAAATAAGACTGATATAATGCATTGGACGTGATTCTTTAAATTTACTATATTTTACATTAAACGTTCATCTTATATTAATTTACATTCTATATATTGACCTCCATAAGAACCACATTATAAATGCAGAGCAAACATAATTTTCCTACGATCAACGAACCAATTGTTGCCACATGGACATGAATCCTTTTTATAGTGACTTCCTAAACTCCATCTACTCGAGTTTAGACATGGACAAGGTACATGTGGCCGTGATGGAATCAAAGCATCGCATGTCTACTAGTTTTGTATCTAACATTCATAGAGTACATTTCAATTGTGGGAAAAAAAAAAAAAAAGAAAAGATGAACTAATTGAACATTAAACCAGATCGGTTTAACGGGAATGGTACACATGGCATCACCATCATATTATGGAAAAGTCCAGAGCACTTTATGCTTCCTCCATGTCAAATGTTTAATGTCACTGTTGCGATTATATATTACAAAACTAGGTTTTGTATATGGATTAGTTGCTCTTGAAGGAGGGGCCCTTTTCTAAGTGCCTTCAGAACTGCTGCCCACCACCTTGCAATGAGTTAGACCACATGTCCTACCACCTAAAGGAGTATTCTTAGGAAATCTCAGAGCTATTGCATTACTTCCCCTTGTCTGTAACGGAATTCACCACCACTGTATTCCACTGATAGGAACTTCATTTGAAGAATGTTGCCCTTGCTGTCCTCTCTAGAATTTCTGCCTTCAATGCTAACGTAAAAGCTTTGATAACTTAGATATATACTTCAAAGCTGATCTTTTACTAAATTCAAGGTTTCAAGGTTGACCTTCGTCACAGATGACGCCTCCAGTCAGTCCATATATTATTGATGCTAAACCGAGCTTGACCTTTTACATCACGTGCTTGAGCAGCTACCCTCGTCGGCCTAGCCTGTCSCATTGAATAGATTCCTTCTACTCCTGTTCCTCATCGTGTTGCCTAAACCACACTCCAGCCCATGACGAGTCGACAATTTCCTCATCATCATCGACACAAAACCTCCGGTATGTATACGTCAAAGTATGTTTCCAACAATCTCAAATGATGTCATGAACACCCATTGGATCTACGATCAAGTAACTCTCTTGGTCATCTTTTGCAAAACACAAATATTACTTATGCTAATACACTTCAATGATTCGGTAGTGAAATGTTTTTACACTCGTTGTTTTTTAACCTCCCCTATATATATAAAAGCTAACTAACGACTGTCCATCTTCCAGAATTAATGCTTGCACCTGCATGCATTGAATGCATGTCTCTTCACATCGGTCCCGATATGCCTTTTTTGATTTCCCATAGAACCTCCAAAAAGGCACGCACATAAATTAGAATTATAATGAGACTTTATTTCATTCTCGACCATTGGTTGCAAGTACATATTTACTTTTTGAGTTGCAATTAAATTCACTCTTTCCCAAAAAACTCGTTGCAATTATACCTAACTGCTCCAATAGTATCAAACAACAAACGTAATAGAAATAACTTGTTTACTTATTTATAAAACAAAACACTACTATTACATTATTTGTGGTCTTTATTTATAAGACCACCATACTCTATAGAGTTACAAGATTCAACTTACTCTGTAAGGTCAACTGTCGCTACACATGCACCTCTTGCCTCCAGTTAGTCCTCTTCTCAATCTCCCGAGCCTTACGCTCTTGCTCACAATCTGGTCACCTCACCCAATAGTCCCAGCTAGCCCAAACCCACTTCCATCGCCCCCGTCACCTATTCACAAGTACTTACTGGTGGCCCTAGTTTGGCCATAAATTCGACAAACTCCACCAACGAACCCTAGCCACACATGCTCTTCAGTCCTCCTCCTTCTTACCCTCATTATCCGACGTTCAACTCTTGAACCCAGGCATCTGATAAAATTATGCCTCCATACCCACAATGGAACATCAGTAGAATTTCCCGTGACTATAGTCTCCGAGCCCTCGGGATATTGCCAGGTATTGATCATTGTCCCATATGAACTCGGCTCTGGATCAGAGTCGAACCCGTGTATGTCACGTGTTCTTCATCAGCCATACTCTCTCTAGTTGAAAACGGATCCACCTCTTTACAATTTTTTGCAACTCCTAGCAGCAAACTTACCACAACTTGTGAAAATGACCCCCATATACAACCCTTATTTAGAGGTTTCCTAGAAGATTAATAGTTAGTAATTTATTGCATAGCTGTACATCGCCAAGCCACCTTTGCATCAATGACTTTCAGATTTTCAATAGACAGTTAATCAATCTATTTATGATTTAAAGTTTACTTTTAATCTTTCTAGTCCTTGAGCACCAACTTAGTGTTTCATATAAATATATGTACATACAAGTAAATAGTCAAACTCCCAGCAAATTTCATTCGACCAAATATGGTAACTTCAATTCACATAATTTTATTCAATGTTTAAACACTTAGAAAACCTAACTATTACAACAAGTTCATTACAACTACAATCTCATTCCTCGACTGATCCATTTCTGCCTTCGGTAGAGTTTGTTCTACCCTGAGGACCATCACCATCATGGGTTGACCTACTCACACCTGCACCTTGTTCTCGAGTACTTTCACATGAAGCATGCCCGATCAATTCCTCCTCATCCTCCTCACCCGCCCATGTAAATACATACTTAGTATCCCATGGCATTTCAACATCTAATGGTGAGTCCAACATGAACACCTTATCATCCTCGGGCACCAAAAAGTTGGGATCTAACTTGAAGGCATGCTCAATTGTGTTTGTATACCCAATCATGCACGATGGACTCAGCTATTCCTTGATCATAGCTCGAAAATCTTCCACTCTCAAAAAATCCTTTCCCACTACACAAGTTTTCAACCATTCACACTCCTTCAAGATATCTTTGTTCTTCTGCAGGTCTTCTATTGCCCTCTTCTTTTCTTTAGCATACTCTTCAGCCTGGCAAAACTTCTATTTCACATCCTCGAGCTCCTCCTTCATTGACCTAACAGTCATCTTCAAACCCTTATTCTCCTTTGCCAATACGGAGATCTTTGCCTCATTCCAGTCTTCACCTCTTTCTCAATTTTCTCCCCTAGCTCTTTCTTTGCATTTTCCGTGGCCATCAGTTTCCTCCTCAGTAGCTCTCTTAGAATAATAATGTGTTACGCACCCATGCATATCACTGCTGCTCCACCTCCTCATTAATATAGCTGGCAGTGTATACTACATCTTGAGGAGAAATTCCATGCTCCACGAATTTCACGGCATGCTTCGGGAGCACTATTTGGTTCCCGACCTCCAAATCCTACTCTGGGCAGAATTTGTTCGTAAAGTGCTGCACCTCATTATCCCGAGGAGATAGGTAGGGCACATCGTATTTCTTGTAAAGCCTGTCTCCATCTCCCTCTTTGTCAGTACTACCTTCTTCCGTGGCCGATTTTTTAAAAATGGGCATCTTTCTACGTAGGCTGGGTTTAGAAACGTTAGAGTCCAAATTATCATGTCATGTAGTTCGAGTTTACACGCATGTTCATACTCGATGAGAAACACTTGTTGAGTTTTGGGAGGAAAGCAGAACCCAAAATGCCACAATGTTAGCAAAAATCAAATACGTCAAAATAAGTACATGCCCTATACCTTTTTTAAAAAGGGTTATAGATGATGTACTTGAGGTACAAAAAGCCTCATTGGGAAGAAGTCCAATATCGACCACGACAAAACATCCCCTCTATTTCTAGGCCTATTTAAACCATAAACATCATTTATTACAGGTTGGATTCTCTCTCATATTTAATGCTATACTAATCTCATATTAATTGCATTATTTACTAACAAAATTAAGCTTCGGAGTGTCTTACTAGTTAGGATACGCAGTAGTTGGATGCTACCAGGACTCTCAAGGTCTCATTGAACAAGAGAACCAGGTAATATCAGCTCAAATGTCTAATTTCAGGCCCAAATTACCCTCGATGCCCAAAAATCCTATTATATAATAGTATAGCAATAAGTCTTGCTCGTCTCGCCATTTCCTTTCGAAAAAGGTATCGTACTCAAAATTTGGACATTAACTGTCAGACATGCAAATTTCCTATGTAACTCCTACTCACCAGCTTCTTAATGTATTGTGGACCATAAATTTTACATCGGTCTTCTCCTCCAACTCAACCCCAAGTTCTAGWTAGGATACAATTCTTCATCTCCATGGAATTCAAGTATATCGATAACATTGAAGGTGTTAGGATTTCATGACATCTCTAGCAAATATGACTAGTAGGTTTTGTATATGGATTTGTTGTTCTTGGAGAATGGGCATTTTTCTGAATGCCTCAAGAACTACTTCTCGCAACAATGGAAGGAGTTAGACGACATGTCCTACCACCCAAAAGAGTAGGATTAGGAAATTCGGGAGCTGTTGCATTCTGTACAATATTCTTCCCTTTATTTGTAATGGAATTTACCATCTCTGTATTCTTCTAGTAGGAACTTCGCCTGAAGAATGTTACCCTTGCTGCCCTATCAAGAATTTATGCTTTCAATGCATACCTGGAAGCTTCAATAACATTAGGCTTAAACTGCAAGCTGATCTTTTCTTGAATTGAAGGTTTACCGACCAATAAATCGAGCCACCATCCGATTCTCAGTTTCTAGCAAATCATTGTGCTCTGAAAGAAGTAGAAATTCATAAGTGTACTCAGTAATAGAGCTTTGGCCTTGGATGCAATCAATATATAACACATATATACAAATATTTTCTCATAGTCTATTAGCAAGAATTTGATGAGACTTCTGTAATTGGTCCAACTAGACAGCAGTAATTCTTTGTAGATGGAAGGCACCTCTTGACTTGTTTGCTCTCTGTAACTTTTATAATCTTGAATCAATCCACCTCTTCTTGCCAATTCGTAAATTTCTCTAATTTTATCTAATTAGAAAATTAGGAAATATTTACTTTAKTCTTGAAGTCTTGATCGGCTTGACTTTGTGTTTTAGGTTGTGCAAGTTCCTCCTCGAAATTTGAACCTTTAGCGTCTTCACTAACATGTGGAGCCCTAGCACATTCTTCATTCCTACCTCGTCTCTATTCAGGTTGTGGTGATTATTCCTTCCCTCAACCAGCTAAGATCCGTTATTTCACTGTTCTTTTGTGGATGGCCAAATTCATGGTGTTGATGGTAGTATAATCTGTGCAGTCATCTGAGTAATAAGGGCATCATGTTTCGTTATTGTAACCAAATCTACAACACCATTGCTCTCGTTGCTCATTGTTATCAATAGTGAACAAAAACAATAGGGAGGACCTGCTCTGATACGATCTGACATAGTTGGAAATTAATAGGGTTTACATGCTATAAACCCAAGAAAGACAAATTTGGAATCCACTAGAAATTACTTTAATCTATGAGAGCATTTGAAAGAAACTCTTGAAATCGATTGATATTGATTGATTGAATCAAAAATAAAATAAAAAGGGTCCTTTAAATAGGAAGAATGTTAATCCTAATCCTATAATGATTAATCCCAAAGCCTAATTGAGAAAATAAGGAAATTACCAAAAAGCTTAAAAAACAGTAAAAGCTTCGAAGACCAACGTGATCCTAGCTTCTGAGGCTGATTGACGAGCAACATTAAATGCTTGCAGATATTTTTATTCTAAGAAAAGCATGATGAATACGCCTAAATTGTTTAGTAGGATTTTTTGACTTTTTAGGACAACCAAGGTCATAATACAAAAATGTGACCTATTGCTTTGGTATGTCACATATTATAAATGTGACCAATTCATTTATGCTGTAGTTTTGGAAACTCATCCTCGAGCAGGTCTTCAAACAAAACTTGATGATACCATYTCTCTCTTGATTGGGTAGAAGAATCAAAGAAGTAAGATGAAAAGATCAAACTATGGCAAAAATTAAAAGGAAACAATAGCCTGATGCGAATTAGCTTSACTTAACCAGCTTGTTTCCTATTGTGTGAACAGAATAAAATATTCATAGGGGAATTTGGAAGTTACACACATATCAATCGCCCAAATAATAATTGAACTAGAAAAAGAGATTTTTGCTTAAATGAGTCATGATATAATTTGTCAAAATAGATTTTAGGGTCCGATCTGATAACCCAATTCGATACATAGAATTGGGAGTTTACTAAATTAAGATCATTTAATAATCTAATTTTTCAATGTCACAATACGTTAAGTGCTTCTCAATTCTTTCTGTAAATTTTAAGTGATGATTTTTTTTAACTTTATATTAAGACATTTCAGATTGGATTATCAAAATTAGTATTCAAACTCAATAAAGTTTTAATATTTACAAATTTAGCTTCTTTCAGACTTCTTCAGATGCCAGATTTAACAATAGTTGTAACACCCTCAAATTAGGAACTACCCAAGCCGAGAGTATTACTGACCTTACCCATAATTATATCAACTACTGTAGGAAACAAAAGAAATCTAAATACTTGTCTAAAAAGTTCTATAAAAATTCTTGCAGAGTTTCCTCTGTAATTTCAACAACTACCCACTGTATACAATAAAAAAGTTCTCAAACATTCTCAATACTCATAAATGGCATGCATTCCAACCCAATAGACGTCCAGTATAAATATATAGAGTATTCCAATAATATTCTACTAACTTAACATTTAGTAAAATTGAAATTTTTGAAACTTGAAAGAATTTAAAGCACGGATAGTTAAATCAATAAAGAAATATCTTAAACAATACATAAAACTCTCTAATCAACCATTTATCTTATTCACTCAAATTTATTTAAATAATGCTTCAGGGTATCAAGGCTTGCCCACAAAGAACCTCCACACACCATCTGKCTACACATCACCTGAAATGCAGAATGAAGGAAATGGAATGAGCTATAAAGCTCAATAAGCAAATCTCATGCATGAATGTGTGTGAAATTCACTTCAATTTATAGTTCACTTCCTCAATAAAACTTTATAAGTACTTCCATAAAACTTCCATTTTGAAATGGAAGAACTTTTTAAAACCTTTCCATTTCATTAAAGTCGTGAACTCACTTAGTCTGGGCGCTCGGTCACCTAGGCAGCTGATGGCCTAGAAGCCTGGGCACTAGTTGTGGGGCGTCTGCTAGCCTAACAATTGCCTCCAACAGACCTGTTTTCGATAAGACTTTCGGCGAATAGTTGATCGGAGTTGCAAATCTGGAGAGATCCAGTCAGTAAATAGATTCCCAAGGTGATCAGCTACCAACCGTAACAAACTCCACTCCATAAGAAACCTTGAAGCAACTTTGGTTAAGTCGTTAAGCAACGTCGGGTGGCGATCGGCAAGCAAGACAACGATAAGCAGACGTAGGGGGATAAGAGATCTGGTCTATGGATATAGGCTGAAATGGACTCAAGTGGACTCTTGGCATGTGGCAACCTGCAACGGCATGACCAGAAGCGGCTGTGAGCGGACAGAACGATACTCAATGGTGGTCGCACTACAGAGCTTCTTCGAGCAACTACAAATCTGATGTGGGCAGATCTGGTGCCMAAGCTTGACAAGTGATGTAGATCTGGCTCGAAAAGCAGTGAGGAACGACGAGCAGCAAACGACACTTCTTCAGAGCAGCAAGACAATTCGATTTGTAGCGGTTTGATCTCGATGACTACAGCAACGGCGGATCGATGGCGCAGAAATGAAATCGTTGCAAGAAATTCCGTTAAGCAATGACCAGGCAGACAATGATCGATTGCAAAGGACGACAAGCTTGAGTGGCGTCGACGGCAATGATCGGTGCGGCGTCAACAGAGGGAAGAAGGAGGCAGTGCAAGCAGTGGGAATGGTTTTCGGGAAAAGGTAGACGACGTTAAGCCGATTTAGGTTTTTTTTTTAATATTTCAAACTTGGGCCCTAACCTAAATCCTTTGGGCCTCCCCATTCCATAATCGATCTAGTCCATTAAATTAAATTCTACGGACTTTCCTTTAAGTAAAAATCTAGTTTCCGAATGAGAAAAGAATAAGCCTAACAAGTCAAGCCACTAACTAACCAAGGACCCTAATTTGATTAACATGATAATTCCATAATATTAAATGTACAATTAAATAATAACCACATATAAAATTATCCAACCCTAGTTGGCACACAATTTATACGACCATACAAAATTATAAAAAGTAATATCTTAGATATTACAATAGCAAGTTTGTTAATTGAATGAATATCTAACAGCAATCTAGTATCTTTTTGCTTGCTTGCTGATCATTTCCTCATAACGATGATTCTCTTTATGCCCTCTACACCATCGTTTGTAAGAAATGTTCAGTAGATACTATTAGAACTTAGTTAACTCAGATTGTTGGAGAGCCATCATAGTGAACTTTATGACAACCAAGTAACACGTTGCTGATAGGTCATCAATCTTGGTTATTCTTGACAATATTAGGCTTCAAACTTGAGTTCACAGACTTCAACTTTATCAAATGGGGCCTAAGAGTAAACTTCTTCTTATCTTTGCCACTTTAAGGCTTAACATATAGAAGTGATGCATTCAAATAGATATATCTCAATGTTCTTAGGTTCAAAAGAATTGAAACATGTAATGACATAGAATAGTGAAGCAAATCTCGTTTTATGTTCTCGCTATGCTAATTAACCTTCTAGAAATAGTGAGTWTGTTTGTAAGATCTTCATGGTTTATAAATAATTATCTATGTTCTCCTTGTTATTTACTTTAAGGAAGTTGTTAGATATTATGTTTCAATAATATGATTTACATGTGTTAAATGATTAAAAATTGATGTTCTATGTATGATCATGCCATAGGCATGCTTTTAGGTTTCTTTATGCATGTATGTTGTAGATTGAAGAAAAGGCTCAACCAAAATCAGTATGAAATAGGATAAAAGTATGTCCATTTATGACTTGCTCAAAATGGGAAATGGATATAATATTAGCTACTCATAACTTGAAGCTGATGTACATTTCACAAACTCATATATTAAAGCTATTCTATGTTTCACAAAGGAAAGAGTCAAAAAGGGTCATATTACTCCGCAGTTTGTGTCTTCTAAAGCTCAACCTAGARACTTATTCACAAAGAGCTTATGTTCAACCAGGCACAGGTTTTTTTTGTTACCTCTTGATGTTGAGCACCATCATCAAGCTGAGGACACGTATTCTAGTAGTTAGTTTAGTATCAATTTAGTGTTTATGAGTTGTCAAATACTAACAGGTGTCAATTTGTTATTTGATCTGTTAGTCATAATATGAGAACAACATTGTATAAATACTAGAAATTAACTCTCTCTTGTACAATCACTACCTCCAATCAATACAACAAGCTTGCTCTATCAATCTTTCTTCGCTCTTTCTTTTCAAGTGTTTATGGAATCACTCATGAAAATGAAGCTAAAAATAAGCTTTCTTCATGTAAGGGAAATTACAATGATAAGAAGCCTCAAATATTTCCAATGGAGAAGTTAAATAAGCACTCCTCATGCAACACACTCAAAACTGAGTGATAAATAGATTCTCCCAATTGAGGACAAGAAATAAATGCAAGAAATTCCTTATGCATCTCTGATTGGAAGTTTAATGTATGCGATGTTGGGCAAGAAACATAAAGATGATTCTGCATGTATTACGTGTGCATCTTGCCAATCAACTTGACAAACTAAGCAAATTTACTTAGGTTACAGGTCAAGAAGTTCCTTATGCATCTCTGATTGGAAGTTTAATGTATGCAATGTTGGGCAAGAAACATAAAGAGTTAGTTCTTAGATGGTTAGCAATTCTAATGGTCCTAACAATGATTTTGCATGTATTGCGTGTGCCTCTTGCCGATCAACTTGGAAAACCGAGTGAATTTACTTAGGTTACAGGTGTGGTTATAGCTATATTTGATTAAGGAAGGTAAATGGACCATGTGCTAATTACTTCTACATTAAAAAACCATCAGCAAAAGTGAATTCTAATTGCTTTAGAAATTTATTACAACTGACATCAAGTCTTTTATATGAAAACTTATGCTATTACAAAATTTCACAAGAAGCATCTGAAGCAATCGGGGGTCTGATATAGCTCTTGTGCAGCTTTTATGATCACATCTACATCAACTTCTTCTTGACAATGATGAGAGGATGATTTAGTAGCCATGTGTGCGCTCAAGGGAATTGAGAAGATGCGGAATATGAGCAGAAAACTCCTCATATTGCTTGTTTTGCTTCTCTTCATTATTTTCTTTTTCAATATGATAAGAGGATGTGAAAAGGATGTTCTTCAATGCAGCAGTCGGGTTCAGTTAGTGATTTGCTTTAGTATCATAGTCTGCTTTTGGGTTGCCCTGTGTATTCCTTCCAACATTCAAGGAAGATAACTCTGATAATTTCATCATTAGATATATCTACAAAACCAGTTGAATAGAATTAGCGGAAATGTTATGAGATATATCACGAACTAGTTGAATAGAATTAGCGGAAAGGTTATAAGATATATATATCTACAACATATATACATACGTATACATATGGACACACACAAAAATTCTACAACTTATGGAAGCATTTCCTGGGGCTCTTGGCCCCATTTCTGTATACAAAGGATCATAACTCATATGAATCTGATGATTTACCTCAGCAAGCGATCGTAATTTTCTTCTAGAGGTTGGGTGTTGATAAGTCTGCAACATAAAATAGTATAATAAATGCTGACACTTTCAAGTTGTAAGAGTTGATAGGAAAAACACTCAAAGAAAAATAAATGACATAATTCAACATCGGGTATGGAAAGCTAAATGTATCAAAGTTTGTCCAATGGATAKATATTCTAATATTAGGAAAATATTTTAGACAATGGTAATTATTTTAATCAGTTAATATCAATTGAATAGAATTAACCAATAAAAATCAATTATATGTGTTCGTTATGCTATCTTTCATTCATTAGGTTATTGAGTAGTTATGATTGTCCATCCTTTTGTAACATCTATTGGGCTCGGTTCATCAACCTACCCAAAAAGACAAAAGTTTGTATTTAGTTTATTCGAAATGTTTAGAGTAAAACTTTAAAATATACAAAGCAAAACTCATATGATTAATTACCTCATCAAATGCAAAAGCATATGTTGTGATGGATTCTTCCCGGATCGGGATAAATTTAAAGTCAAGATGTGACACATTGACAAATTTGTGTACTCTTTSTCCTATTGGTTGCTATTGCAATATATGGTGTCTTTGATTTCATACAACTTGGAATAAATATTCTTTAAAAAAAGTAAAATTTCGATAAATAAAATTCATGCCTTACGGGGCTATTTGTGTTAGCCAATGCAACCAATCAAGTAAAAGAAAGCAACATGAACCAACATATTCAATTCACAAGAAAACTAGAAAGTGAAAAAGCATAATTAACAACATTTGGTTGCCTGGACTAAGGAATGAGTCAAATCGAAAAGTAAATGGTCGAGTCCATACGACCTTCCGGTGCTATTTGTGTTATTTTGTACTATTCGAATCTAGTTAAACTATTCATTTTGGTTTTTACTTGTAAGATTCTGCCTCAATTTGTTAATTTATTTATTGGGCCATGGTTGATTCTATTCTTATTTTCTTTGGGCCTTGAAGTTTATGCCTCTTGGGTACTATTTGTTGTGAGCTTTGTACAATAAATTATGGCAGTTGTTAAGCGTAACTAAATATTGTATTGTGTAATGATATGAAATTTTGATTACACCCAAGTATATAAACTAAAATTCCTTCATAACTACCAAATTCTTTCTCTTCTAGACTTCATTTCTCTCAAATCCTAAACTCTAATTTGAAATTTTGAAGCTCGATTTGCATTTTTTGAGCTAAATCTCTCGAAATAAATGTTACTATTCGTACCGATCTATATCTAAATATATGTTATTCTTTGTCCAAAAGTGATAAGTTTAAACCCAAAAAATAAAAATAAAAAACATTTTTATGGAAAGGAGCTATCGTCCGTGAGAGAATCCCGCCCATTGCATGTGGCGAGTCCTAAAGGAGTCCTGCCTGGGACGTGGAGGGGTATCCTAGGGGAGTCCCCTCAAGCACTAGGGTGGGACTCCTTTAGGAGGTCCTCATACGTAATGCACAGGACTCCCTCTCACTGATAGCAGACTAATACATTAAAAAATTCTATTTTCTCTTTTGGCTTTTACTCATTAAGCCTTTTGGAAAATAATATATATATATATATAATATATATATACTATATACTATATATATATTTAGATAGACTGGGATGAATACTAACTTTTAATCGGATATGTTTTTCATGAAAAAATATTAATTCGAGCTTCAAAATTAAATATTAATAATTAATTCGAGCTTTGAAATTAAATATTAAAGTGTAGTAGTTGAGAGAAAACAAGTATAAAGCGAAAACAAATTTGATAATTATGAAAAAATTTTGTTTATCTGCAAGGGTATAATTGTAATTTCATATAGCTACACCTTGTGAGTAATTGTTATGTTTAGCATATTTGTAAAATATTTATGTCTTTTGCGGCATTTGTTCTGGGCTTTGTATTCATGATAGTGAGCTGTCCATTTTGTATAAATATTTGAAGCCCAACATATTTCTTTTGCTTTCGATTTATAAATTCTGTTTGTGTTAAACCTGTATTTTGGTATGACTATTATGTTATAGTTTTACTATCATCATTAGAATGGTTCTAAAAATATTTAGATTTGATTATTAGAACTAGCCTATTCATTACGGTAGGATAGGCATTATGTTTATACCTTTATGTGCTCGTTTTGGACTTAATCAACATTTTGTTTTAAGTTGATTATTTGAACTAAATTTTGTTGATATCATTTTATAATTTCTTTTCTATCATGTACTTAGGAGTAACCAAAGCATCTTATGTATTTGGCATGAAGATTAAGTTTAGTCCCATAAGATTGATGATTAAAAATTAAAGTGATATATATTAAGTCCAATTATGTCATTAAGATAGTAACCTGGACCCAAAGGGCGGTAATCATTTTCGTAAGTTTAATTGGAATAACATAGTAAACCTTTTATTTAGAGAATTATCCTATTCCCAAAAGGTATGATTTTTTTTTTTTTTTTGTGGTTATTGGGTTTGCTAGTCAAAAGTAAATTTTGTGCATGAATTACGACCTCTCGCCAAAAGAAGTTTTAGAATTTACTTGAATGTTTCTATGAAAAGGAAAGGAGATGACACTTATCGTTTCTACAAAAAGAAGAGACATTGGAAGAAAAACAAAAAGAATAAGAAATGGTTTAAGAAGAAAGGTAATCTCATTTTTTTTTTTTTTGTGTTATGAATCTAATTCCACTGAAGTTTCTGATAATACATGGTGGACTGATTCTAGTTCTACAATTCACATTGCCAAAACTATGCAGGGTTTCTAACTTAAAGGAAGCTAATGGAAAGTGCACAACACATCTATTACTAGAAAGAAGATGCATTCACATGTGGAAAGAACAGGAACTTATAGGATTATTTTGAAGGATAAGTTTTCATYAGATCTTGAGAACACTTTTTATACTCCATCCTTTTCTACAAATTTAGTTTCAGATTCAAAACTATTGACTATTTGTATTGTTTTACCTTTCACATATCTAGCGTGAAACTTTTGAAAGACAATAAAGTTGTTGGTTTTGGAACTTTGGATGGAAATTTATTTAAATTTGCATTAGACCCCACATTTGAATGCAATGTTTTAATCTTACATGATAAAAATTGACACTAAGCAATGTATTATAAATGAGAACTCATCAAGTCTTTGGCGCAAGAGGTTGGGACATATCTCTATTAGAAGAATTAAAAGGTTAGTTAATGATTTAATATTAAAACCTCTTGATTATTCTGAATCTTTGGAACTTGTGTGGATWGCATAATAGAAAAGTAGACCAACAAGTCCACTAAAGGTGTCAAAAGAAGTTCTCAATTACTTGAGATCATGAACACATATATTTGTAGACCTTTTCCACCCCTTGCTTGAATGGTAGAGGTATTTTATCTCTTTTATTCATGACTACTCAAAATACATGTATCTCTACCTTTTATTTAATAAATCTAAAGCACTTGATGCTTTTAAAGTTTTCAAAACAGAGGTATAGGAATAAATAGGAATGTAGATCAATATTGTAAGATTTGATAGGAACAGAGAATATTATGGTAGGTACACAATAGAGGAACAAGCTAAAGGTCAATTTTCCAAATTCCTTAAAAATAAGGGTATTATTGCCCAATTCACCATGGCAGGAACACCTTAACAAAATGATGTAGTAGAATGAAGGAATCATACACAAATGGACATGATAAGAAGCATGATTAGTGGATCAAGTTTACCTTTGTCCTTTTGGAGTGCGGCCTTAAACACCGCATGTATATTTTGAATAGGGTTCTATACAAGGCTGTCTGCAATACTCAAGATTCCTTTTTATGGATTTTTGTTTGATCGTGCAAATCTGTGAGCTAACTAGGGTTCTATAAAATTCTATGTGGTTAATGTTTTAATTGTACGTTAATAAGTGCGAAATTATCGTGTTTGTCAGATTAGAGCCCTTGGTGGGTTAGAGGCTTGACTTGTTGGGCTTATTCATTTTCATTCAGCAAACTAGATTTTATCGAAAGAATGCCCGTTGAATTTAATTTAATGAATTGGATTAGTTACAAATGGAAAGGCCCAAAAGATTTGGGTTAGGGCCCAAGTTAAAAAAAAAAAAAAAAAAAAGAAATCCTAAACCATCTTCATCTTCCTCCCTTTTATGCCGACGCCGCCCACTCCCAGAAAACCATACATGCTGCCGCTCTCTCTTCCCTAGAAATCCTACCACTCACACCGCCTTTTCCTCTCTCAGCCACCACCATCCTCTATTCTCCTTGCTGTTAACCTTCGTGACTGCCAGTCGAGGCCAGAGCTCGCACGTCACATGTCACTGTGTTTTGCTGCTCGCCCTCGCTAGTCAACCTCTGCACGCCGTACTCAATCAAAAATTGACTCCTCGGCTGCCTAAAGACTCGATTTCGAGCGGAGCTCTTCTCTCTGCTCGTCAATCTCCAAGCTAATCGGTTGTCGCTCCGCCCAGATCTGCAACGAACTAGCAGATCTAGTGACTTGGAGGACTTTACTCCGCAACTCGGCCAAGCCAAGACCGTCGCTGCTCGCTGATCGCCAGCAGTGGACTTCCCTGTTGCCCAGATCTTTTCCCTCGTGATCCGTGCTATCGGCGCTTCTTTGCTTATCTGTACGCTCAGGTGCCGTCGCCATCGTCCGTGCAATCGCGACTAGAGAATCCATAACCGCTCGGGAGGAAGCGGTCCGCCCAGATCTTCCATCTTCGTCTTCCCTACTCGACCGAAGTTTGCCATAGCCGCCCTGGACGAAGCAGCTCGCCACCGAAATTTGCCATCTCTTCCCTCTTCTTCCTCCCTGACGACCTCGTCTGGACGTCCGCACTACTTCATCACTCGCTTGACTTGCGKGTTGCTRCGCGTCATCCATCCTCTGCAGCTCGCTGTCTTCGTTCCGCCCTAAGAGGGTGTTCGTACTAGCGGTAGCTCGGGGGCCGAATTCTGGCTGGCTGTTCGTCGACGCCCAGCAAGCACTAGGCACCCAGCAAACACCAGACGGCCAGCAAGCACTAGGTGCCCAACAGCACCAGGTGCCCAGTAACCACCAGGTGCCCAGCAAGCACCCAGGCGCCGGACGCCCAGACGCCCAGGACTGTTGCGCATGCACTGCTTGAGCGCACACTTGAGAACCCAATACCACTCCCGCAACACTTAGACTTTGTGGACTTAAAAGGTGAAAACATTATTAATTAATATTGATATGTATAACCTATGAAATTATATCCTAAAGTAACATTGTGGGAGAACATAGATTAAGTTTAATACCCGAGCTAAGGAGTTGAAATTGTACCCTTAAAAGACATGATAATTGGTAATGTGGGAACTAAGGATGGATTAATAATTAGCAAATGACATTGTTGGAATAAACCCTGAATACCTAAGTTGAGAYAGTCGTACTAAATGGACTTTCCTTCTATAATCAAAATTAAGTCGTTTCGGGTGCCTTAATGTTGTGAACAGTTGAAGGATTTTACTTTGCAATTCAAATAAGAAACCTTTAACGTAAAGGACTCTGGGTAAGTCAACTCTCACATTCTCATTAACGTATATGTGTTGTTATTATTGAACCTGAGTTCTATGTAAGTAAATTCTCACATTTCATTAATGCGTATGAATGGATGTATCTGAATTCCTTTAGGTGGATTAATGTGTTGGATATGAGATTTCTATGCAAGTAAACCCCAATATCCGCTTATCTCTTTTTTTGTGTGTTATGTRGTGGCGATAGAGGATTATGTTATGAAATGTGTTGATTGTGTGGAATGTTTTTACGTATTTCATATCTTATACCATTATGATGTCGAATGGCATGCTAATTACAGTTGCATGCATTTCATGTCATAGGCATGTAGTTAGTGTTCTACATTACTCCTGGCATGAGCCATTCATACATTTAAAATGTGAATGGTTTAGGAAATGAAATTTTGAAAGGGAATGTATTTTATAAATTGTAACATGTTCAGGAAAATGTTAAAGTTTTTGGAAAGGAGTGTAAACCTAGCCATGAAAGATGTGAGTGAAAAATGGGGCGTGGGGGACCGGCGCACTAGAACCGACCCTCTAGGAGGGAGGTAATGATTCACCTTTGGGAGGTGAAGCGATGAAAGGAAAAGTAAAAGAATGTTAACCACTTTGCGGTTCTACCGGTAGAAATGTAATCGGGTTTCAAAGAACAAATGGCCCACTGCAGCTTAATGGCTAGAYGTTACACTCAGTGAGCTCATGAATGTAATGAAAGGAAATGTTTTACAAGTTATACATTTTGATTGGAAAGATTTTGTAAAAAGGTTACAAAATGGAAATGTTTAGAAAGTTTTCAATGAAAAAGTGAGTTTTTAGAATTCATGGCATGTAGGCATATTCAAGCATTCATGCATGAGATTTACTTACTGGGCTTTTTAGCTCATTCCATTTCTCTCATTTTGCATTTCAGGTGATGTGTAGCCAGATGGTGCTAGGAGSTCGCTTGTAGGCAAACGAAGATACCCTGAAGTTATTTTAAATTAATGTTATGGATTAAGATGGTTGTTGATTAGAATGGTTTTTGCTTATTATTAAGTATTTCTTTTTAGTTTAAATTCTTTTGGATTTCCACAAATTCGTGTCAGTGAGTAAATGGTAACATTCTCGGGTAGGATAAGGTTCCTAATCTGGGGGTGTTGCAGTTATGGTATCAGAGCTTAGGATTTTAAAAACGATTCTGTAGACTTCATAAAAAAATGATTTATGAATTCTTGAAAAGTATATAGGTATCCAGCCATGCCGCAAGCTTCCTTTCCTGGGCCATCTGGTAAGTTTGTGTTTCGATTTAAATTCTCGAATGAGGTGAATGTTAAGTGTTATAGTATGTCTTGTCTATATTTTGCTTTGAATTAGGAACRATGTATAATGTTTGGAATTTTGAARATTCTGTTAGACAAGAGGCATTACGATCCATTTGTAATACCTAAATGAGATAGTAAATGTCGTTTCTTACCTATCCACGAGATGAAATTAAAAGAATAAAGAATATAAATTTGATGCCAACTTTAGGAAAATGTGCTTGTAGAATAAAGTCTCTGAAGGAAATCTCTTGTMAGGAACTAGGATACGAAATCTATATTAAAGTATTGTTTGAATGCTTAAGATGTGAGACTATCTTGATATATAAATGTTGAGAAACCATAAGGTGATTGGTTAGGTTTGATGGATAATTTTTTTATGAGTAAGATATTGAATTTCTTTTGACAATGCTTAAGGAGTTTTTAGTCGATTTGAATAGGTTTAACTTGGGTTGGGATAGTTATTTAAGCAAAATATTTCCATAAAGAGAGGTAAAGGGTTTTGATTCCAAGATGCTGATGGGAATTAAGAACAAATTTGTGATTTGATTTCGGACTATAAGGTTTTGATTTTGACTTTCGATGGGTTTGGCTTTTGATGAGAAGATCATATTGTTGAATCTCTATTTTGTTTGGAGATTGTTAAAATTTCTTCTTTAAGAAGTTGATTTGATTTAATTGTATTCGAGGAGATTAAGATGTTTTTGAGGAAAGGAATTAAAATTCGTTGGAACAAATATGATAGGCTAGATCTAGCGCAATTTATTAAGTGGTGATGTATGTAAGCTTATTAATATATAAAATATAGTTTATGGACCTTCTAGAATTATAAAAGGTCGAAATGTGATTTATTACGGAAAAAGTTAAAATACC